>JBCEWC010014874.1:0-14091 GCA_038996855.1 Solanum aculeatissimum
ATATCTTGCCCTTAACCCAATAGAGAAAAATAATTAATGAAATTTTGTATCACTAATTGTGAATTTTGAGCGATAGAAAATGGGTTCTTTTCTTTCTATTTTGACATCAAAATCCCTTTTTTGTTTCATTTTAGATTTATAAAATAAATAAGAAATTGTTGCTTAAACAATGTAAACAAAAAAAATTTCACTCTATTCCTTAATTTGAGTATAGAACAGTTTAGTTACAAGAGTTGAATTCGAGGAAAGCATAAAATATAAGAAAATCCCAGGTTAAAAAAAACTAAGACTTTAAACACATGTAACAACCCAAATATTTTTGAAAAACTTCTTATGGTTGATCTTGTATGATGTTATACTGGTCATGGTTGAATTTTGGTGGTCATGGGTTGAGTTTAAGTGGCTTAATGCAAAACGGACCATTTGGTGGCCTAGAGAGGTCGTTTGAGCAGTGTACTTTGAGGAATCATAACTTTTGGTACGGAGTGAACTGGGTGGTCTAGTACATTTCCAATTGAAGCTCTTTGCGTTATCTTCACAACGCAACTGGTTTCACTATTCGGAGTTCGTATGAGGAAGTTATGGCTAAAACAGTGAGACTGCCCGTAATTCGGAAGACGCTGGAAATAGGCTCTGGAAATGGCCATATCATATTCAACTGCCAAGAGGCCAGTTCATGCTCACACCGAGAGGGACATATCACATTCAATTGCCAAGAGGGTCATTGCATATTCAAATTGCCGAGGAGGCCATTGCACGTTCAAAACGCTGGGAGGGTCATTGCATATTCAAATTGCCGAGGAGGCCATTGCACGTTCAAAACGCTGGGAGGGTCATTGCATATTTAAATTACCAAGAAGGTTATTGCACATTCAAAATGCCAAAAGAGCCATATTACGTTCAAATTTTCGAGAGGTCCATTGCACGCTCAAAATATCAAAAGGGTCATCACACTCGAATTGCCGAGAGGGCCATTACACGTTCAAAATATCAAGAGGGCCATATCACGCTCAATTGTCGAGAGGGTCATTTCTTGTTTATTGCTGAAAGGGCCAATTCATGTTCATTTCCAAAAGGGCCATTACATATTTTCATTGTCAAGAGGGCCATTACATATCTTCATTACCGAGAGGATTGCCGAGAGGGCCATTGCATATTCAAGTTACTGAGAGGGTCATTTCATCTTCAATTTCCAAAAGGACCATTGCATATTCAAATTGTCGAGAAAGCTATTGCATGTTCATTTGTCAAGAGGGCCATTGCATGTTTAAAATGTCTAGAGGTCTATATCAAGTTCAATTACCGAGAGTTCCATTGCATATTTAAATTATCGAAGAGGCTATTGCACATTCAAAATATCGAGAGGGCCATATCACGTTCAAAATATTGAGAGGGCCATATCACGTTCAATGGCCAAGAGGTTCATTGTATATTCACATTGCCGAGAAAGCTATTGCACGTTCAAAACGCCGAGAGGGCTATTGCATAATTAAATTGTCGAGAAGGCTATTGTATCTTCAAAATGCCGAGAGGGATATATCACGTTCAAAACGTAGAGAGGTCCATATCACGTTCAACTACTAAGAGGCCAGCTCATGTTCATGTCGAGAGGAACATATCACGTTCAATTACCGAGAGGGCCATTGCATATTCAAATTGCCAAGTGGGCTAGTTCATGTTCACGCCGAGAGGGTCATATCACATTCAATTGCCGAGAGGGTCATTGCATGTTCAAATTATTGAGAGGGCCATTTCATGTTTATTTTCGAGTGAGCCAGTTCATGTTCACGCCGAGAGGGACATTGCATATTGAAATTATCTAGAGGGCTATTTCATGTTCATTGTCGAGAGGGCTAGCTCATGTTCATTGCCAAGAGGGACATTACATATCTTCATTACCGAGAGGATTGCCGAGAGAGCCATCACATATCTTTATTATCGGGAGGGCCACTATGTTTGTATTATCGTCAATATATATATATATATATTGCATTTATAGCCTGTTAACAGGGATATAACACTCACGATGAAATGAAAGAAGTCATTATCGTATTATTTCCAAAGGTCCATCAATATATTATGTAATATCAACTTATCAATGGTTACGTCAAAACCAGAGAAAGCTGACGTCAAATGCTCAAAGGGTTGAATATGTGTCGATGAGGGTAAAAGACACCATACCCTATTTGAACTATAATTTATACTAATGGATTTATCTCAGTCTTTGTCGAGAACATCTAAAAGGATGAATTCTCAAGTAAACTACAAGTGTGGACATTATAAAAAAGGACGCAGCACAACGTGGAACTTTTCTTAGCAACAAACTGGGATATAGTCTGAAGAGGGACATCAAACTCTTTTGAACGTGCAATAGCTTTCTCGGCAATTTGAATATGCAATGACCCTCTTGTCAATTGAACGTGATATGGCCCTCTCAGCATTTTGAATGTGATATGGCCCTCTCGACATTTTTAATATGCAAATAGCCTCTTCGACAATTTGAATATGTGGCCCTCTCGGCAATTGAACTTGATATGGTCCTCTCTGTATTTTAAACATGCAATGGCCCTCTCGACAATTGAACATGCAATAGCCTTCTCGACAATTTGAATATGCAATAGCCTTCTAGGCAATTAAAGATGAAATGACCCTCTCGGTAACTTAAATATGCAATGGTCCTCTCGACAATCCTCTCGGCAATGAAGATATGTAATGGCCCTCTCGACAATGAAAATATGTAATGGCCCTTTTGGAAATGAACATGAATTGGCCCTTTCAGCAATGAACATTAAATGGCCCTCTCGACAATTGAGCGTGATATGGCCATCTTGATGTTTTGAACGTGTAATGGCCCTCTCGGAAATTTGAACGTAATATGGCTCTTTTGGCATTTTGAATGTTCAATAGCCTTCTTGGTAATTTGAATATGCAATGGCCCTTCCAGCATTTTGAACGTGCAATGGCATTCACGACAATTTGAATATGCAATGACTCTCTTGACAATTGAATGTGATATGTCCCTCTCGGTGTGATCATGAACTGGCTTCTTCGCAGTTGAATATGATATGGCCCTTTGCTATATCTTTCTTCATACCATGCCACCAATACAACTCTCTCAAGTCTCGGTGCATTTTGGTAGATCCCGGATGGATAGAATATTGTGACTTGTGAGCCTCTTTCATAATCATTTCCCTCAAGCCATCTACATCTGAAACACATAAATGGTCTTGGTACCGAAGCATACCACTCCCCCTTAGGAGAAAACCTCAATCTTATCATCGGCAACCAACTTTTTCAACTCCACTAAGGAAGGATCTAAATCTTGTTTAGCCTTAACATCAACTACCAAAGAGGACTCAGATCCACCTTGCACAAGGATTCCACCATTATAGGATTCGGCCAACCTCACACCCAACCTAGCCAAACGGTGCACATCCTTTGCTATCTCTTTCTTTCGCTCATCCACGTGCATCACACTTCCCATAGAGAGTCTACTAAGAGTATCTGCCACAATATTGGCCTTATCGGGGTGATAAAGGACACCCATATCATAATCTTTAAGAAGTTCCAACCATCTCTTTTGCCTCAAATTTAGGTTTGTTTGGGTGAACACATATTGTAAGCTCTTCTGATCGGTGAAGACATCTACATGCACCCCTATACAAATAATGCCGCCATATTTTCAAAGCAAACACTACCGCCGCTAACTCAAGATCATGGGTTGGATAATTTTGTTCATGCACTTTCAATTGTCAGGAAGCGTAAGCTATCACCTTACCATGTTGCATAAGCACACAACCCAAACCAATACATGATGCATTACAATAAACCACAAACCCATCTAACCCATTAGGAAAAGTCAAAACCGAAGCCGATGTAAGTTGATCCTTCAAAGTTTGGAAACTTTTCGCACATTCATTGGTCCACACAAACTTGGCTTTCTTTTGAGTCAACTTGGTCAATGGGGACGCTATAGAGGAGAACTCTTCCACAAACCGTCTATAATAACCATCCAAGCCAAGGAAACTTCTAATATCCGAAAGAGTCAATGGTCTAGGCCAATCCTTCTCCGCTTCGGTTTTCTTAGGATCAACCTTGATGCCATCACCGGACACCACATGACCAAGAAAGGAAACTTCTCCTAACCAAAACTGACACTTGCTAAATTTGGCATACAATTGCTTCTCTCTCAAGGTTTGGAGAGCCAACCTCAAATGACCCATATGCTCTTGTTCACTACAGGAGTAGATCAAAATATCATCAATGAAGACCACTACAAAATTATCAAGGAACGGCTTGAACACCTGATTCATAAGATCCATAAATACCGCCGGGGCATTTTTCAACCCAAATGACATCACCATAAATTCAAAATGATCATAATGAGTCCGGAAAGCCATTTTCGGAATATCACACTCCCTCACCTTCAATTGGTGATAACCTGAACGAAGGCCTATCTTGGAGAAATGAGTAGCTCCTTTAAGTTGGTCAAATAAATCATCAATCCTAGGCAACGGGTACCTATTCTTAATAGTCACCTTGTTCAATTGCCTATAATCAATACACATCGGGAGAGACCCATCCTTCTTCCTCACAAACAACACCGGAGCACCCCAAGGTGAAATGCTTGGTCTAATATACCCCTATTCTAACAAATCTTTCAATTGATCTTTCAATTCCTTCAACTCTGTCGGGGCTATACGATAAGGAGGGATAGAAATAGGTTGAGTATCCGAAAGAAGGTCTATACAAAAATTGACCTCTCTATCGGGAGGGATACCGAGCAAGTCCTCGGGAAACTCATTTACCACCAGAACCGACTTAAGCCTAGGTGTCTCACCCTCCACATATCTAACCCACACAATATGATATATGCACCTTTTACAAATCATCTTCTGGGCTTTGAGGTAGGAAATAAACCGACCCTTAACAACGGAGTCACTACCCTTCCACTCCAACACGGGTTCATTAGGAATTTGGAATTTGACTTGCCTAGTTCTACAATAAATTGAGGCATATGATGCATGCAAACAATCCATCCCAAGAATGACATCAAAATCATACATCTCAGGTTCTACAAGGTCACCGGGGAACACTTTATACAACACCGACACGGGGCAACCCCTATACACTTTAAGGGAAACTATGGAATCACCCACGGGAGTATATACCGAATAAGGTTCCCTCAAGGTTTCGGAACTCATACTAAATTTAACAGCCAATAGAGGAGTCACAAAAGATAAATTTGCACACGGATCAAGTAAAGTATAAGCATCAAAGTTAAAGATTTTCAACATACCCGTCACGACATCCAAAGCTTCCTCCACCTCTTGGCGGGTATGAAGAGCATAAACCGGTTGTTTTTAGGAGCACCACCAACCAGGGCCTTTGGTTGCCCTTGATCACCGGGAGCAACTTGGTCCTTCTTCACATTCCTTGGGCAATTTGAGATTTTGTGGTTCAAGCTACCATACCCAAAGGAAGTACCCGTGACCTTTCTACATTCACCTACATGGCTTCCCCCACATTGACCACAACGAGGAAACCGCGGACCAACCCCAACTTGTGCCTTAGGAGGAGGCACCTTAGGATGAGTAACTCTCATATTCGAACCTTGGCCTTGTTGGAAACGGCCAAACCCACCACTACTCTTGACAGTGGAGAACCCACAATCAAACGGGTCCCTCTTAGCCTCATGCACCCTTCTCTCCTTTATCTTTTCACCCTCGATTTGTTCTGCATAAGTCATAAGCCTCGAGATGTCCATATCCCTAATAAGCATGGCCATTCGGCACTCCTTCACAACCAAATCAGAGACACCCGAGATGGACTTGTGCATCTTTGCACGGGGATCAGACACAACCATAGGAGCATATTTGGAAAGCTTGGTGAACTTAAGGGCATAGTCCCTCACTGCTATATTGCCCTGTCGGAGATTTATAAACTCAGTCATCTTAGCCTCTCTAAGCTCAAGAAGGAAGAACCGATCAAGGAAGGTCATCTTAAACTCTTCCCATCTGACCTTAACATCTATCATCCTCTCCACAAGCCATTGATTGTACCATACTTATGCCACGTCCTTAAGTTGGTAAGCCACTAACTCCGCCTTCTCCTCTGAACCCACCCCCATGATTGTCAACACCTTGGTGAGTTCATCAATGAACTCTTGAGCATCCTCATCAACCTTAGAGCCAAAGAACTCTGGAGAGTTCATATGGGTGAAATCCATCACCCTTGAAGTTGGAGTGCCAATGTTCATGGGATTCATCGGACGGGCTTGGTTGGCCATAGCTTGGGCCAACATGGATACCACATTTTTGAATTCACCATGGGACACCTGATCCTCTACCGGTGCCCAAGGAGCTTGTTCTTCAATTCCGGGAGCCTGACGGGGAAGGGGAGCTCTTCTGGGAGGCATATTCTGAAAGAGCGACAAAATACCAAGAGTTTAGAAAGAACTAACGTAGCATCTTACAGCACGACATAAGGAAGAAATGAAATTAGGCAAGTTCCTAAAACTTCCCCATAGCCTCTTGTTCATAGACATGGCGTGCGTCACACCCATGAACAAGACTCTAATTGACGTGGCATGTTGGACTCCAAGGATCATTACAAACCTAGAGATCTGATACCATCTTTGTCACGACCCAAAAGGGGGCCTAGATGTGACATGGCGAAAGAGAACCCGAAAGTCCTCAATCAAGACATCTTAGCATCATCGCACATATCATCGGTTCGGAAGCGCGGAAGTAAACACATAACACATAAACTCTGAGGGAATTGGGGCTTTGGACTCAAGCTATGGGGATGTTGCCGGGAATAGGATAAACATGAATCACATAGCACATAACAGTTATCTCTAAGGGGAGGGTAAGTAGGACTCAAGCTATGGGGGCACACCGGGGTTATGGGACTTTCCACATAAGCACATAATCAACACACAGTCCCAACATCAAGTCATAAGCATAATCAAATACCATTTCCATAATCAAGGCTCATAATGCATAACATTTCAATAGTCATAATAACCAACCAATACAATTCAATGTACAAGAGTTTAGTTTGTCCAACAAGCCTCTACATAAAGTAAGCGGAGTCTCGACATAGTTTGAGGCTTACCCTCAATACATAAGTAAAGAAAATTAAAACAATACTCGCTAGATAGGAAGTGGCTATTGCACTTGAACAAAAGGGCTCACCACAAGCAATAGGCTTCAAGATGTTCACACGTCGTCCAGTGGAATATAAAAGTCATCTCCGATCCCTACATGGTTAGAACATATAGACAAAGAGTATAGGTTAGCACATAATATGCAATAAGTATGCGGGCATGCAATGCATATGACAATATAGCATAACCAACAACATGACAAGGGGACACGTGATACGAAAGGAATGCGCGTAGCCAAAGAGATATATAACAATATGACATGCCATGATGCATGAGATGCAAGCCTAAAATCATAATATAGCAGGGATGTAACCTCAACTGACAACGGAGGAGACTCGAGCGAGCTACTACCCGGATCCGGACTACTTGCAAAGTAGATCCCTAGTCAACCCTTCAACAAGGGGATACATAACAAGTCAATCCCTATCTAGGGGGATAAACCCATGGTGGCACATGGTTTGACGAAAAGGAGTATGGACCCTTGGAGATAGTCCACCCCGACTCCAATCCCTCGGTACTAAGTCTTATCCCATGGGAATACATATATATACATGCACTTCAAATGGAAAGACTTACATTCTTTTCAAATCATGCATCATTAGTCAAACCAAAACCATTGATCAAATCATAATCATGCTTAGGCCCAAGGCCAACAAGAGTTTCCAAAATCATTCTCGTAATCATTCCATATCAATGCAATAAGATTTGCCCATCTACATAGCTTATCATATCAAACCTTCATAACATATCAAAGTGGTGCAAACACCCAAAATGCTCAAAGAGCCATAACGGAGAGACTATGTGATCACAAGCCTTAACATATCATATCATAACAAGAGGGCCATGCCCTTACAAGAGTTTCATCATAACCAAACTTCAATGCATATGCCACGAATGAGGAACAAATGCATGGGTTATGGAATTCAACTTTAAATCACAATTCAATGGATACTTCAACTTAAATCATGAGAAAATCCATAATCAAAGCATAATGCAATTTACCCATGCATAATTAAACCATTAAAAGGGACATGCACATTGATCCTTCAAGAATTTCCATGAACTTCATGAAATTCAAACATAATTCATCATTAAATTACCTAATTTCTACAGCACAAATCCCAAACAATTAAATACTTCAAAATTGGAAGCACCCATAACTTAAAGAAACTTAAAATCATAAATTAAGGAGTAGGGTTCTTGGGTCTTCATGCATGAAAGGGAATCCATGAATCAAACCCACATACCTAGAGATTAAGCAAGAGAATTGAAGAATTTAGCAAGCAAGGTGATCTTCCCCAATTTTCTTCAAGCTTTCAACAATAGAGGCCAAGAGAATTCAAGAAATGTTTAGAGAGCATTCAAGAGTGTTTTGATGAGTGAAATAGGATTAGGGTTTGAATTAAGGGGTTTAGGAGACTTTAGGGAAGTTAAAAGAGTCATAGAATTAGGCTAATTTACGAAATTACCATTAATGAAGCGGACTAACCCCTGAAATACAGTGTCACGCGGAAGGCCCCAGGTGGCCGTCTAGGGGTACACGGACCGTGTACCTATCCGTGTGACAACACTTGAACTCATCTTCGGCTCGAACTCTCAAGGGACTTTTCGGAACACTTTATGGAGGAATTCACGGACCGTGTGGCTGCACACGGACCGTGTACTAGTCCGTGGATCCACACTTTACCCCGAGTCCAGCCCCATAAGCTGGCCAACACACTGCCCCACTTAACGGGACTTCTCACGGCCCGTGTAGGGTCTCACAGACCGTGGGGTGGTCCGTGGGGCTTGCCTTGGTTCATGGATAAATTGTTGGCCACCAGGAGCCTAGTGGAACATCCCATGAACCCCCACATGGACCATGGATGTTCACACTGTCCGTGGTCTAGTCCTTAGCCCATTTCCATAACCTCATTTCCAACGTCCTTTCAATTGCGGGCAGTCTCACTGTTTTGGCTATTACTTTCTCATATGAACTCCGAATTGAGTGAAACCAGTTGAATTGCATAGATAATTCAAATATCTTCAATTGCATATATAGCATCCCACACAGTTCATCCCGTATCAATAGTTATGATCTTTCAAAGTACACAGCCCAAACAGCCTCTCAATGCCACCAAACGACCCTTTTTGAATCCGGCCACTAAAATATAACCCACGGCTACCAAAATTCAATCATGAAAAGTACAACATCATCCAAGACCATCCAACAAAAAGTTCAAAAAAATTTGGGTCGGTACACTTCTGATAGGAATAATGATCGAATCTTTTGTAGCATGTTCGATAGTCAGGTTCGGAGGAGGAAAATGGAGTGGAGGCTTTCCAATTTCTAGAATAGGAGTATTAATGGTGATGGCTAGATTCACCAAATCTTGAGTATTTTGTATTTTAGCCCTCATTTCAACAATTTGTTGCATCAGCTGAGCAATCAACTTGTTCTGTTCAACAATTGTGGAGTTCATCATGATAACTTCAACTAAACCAATGTTTCCACTATCCTTAGTCTTTTTTTTGCCTTTTGTTAGACTTTGGTTAGGGAAAGAATCTTTGGAATTCTTAGACCTCATGAATATGGATGTCCAGTCATATTTCTCAACACAGATCAATTCTAATCACCTATCGAATGAAAATAATTCAAAAGATAAATGTGTTAGTCCTTGCTCATAATGAATAATGCAAAATATCACATAGAAAAGTAAACATATAATAGTTGCTTTGTTCAAAAACATACTAGCTCATGAATAAAGGAGAATGACTAAATAGGCGAAATGTTGCCTATTTAACTTGAAATCTATGAATCAGGGGGTCATTTTATCTCTCACGCAGAATTGGTGATTATTCTTGTAAGGATGGAGGAAAAATATTTTTTCAAAAATAGGGGTCGAGCCTTGGAAGGTTTCCTACGTATCTCACAAAGGAGAAATCAGGTCCTACGTAGTCGACCAGTTTGAATGTTTTCAAATTGAAATGACAAATCCCCCTCTTATCAGATTAGAGAGTAACATTTTGGAAATATGAGAGTTGAGTTCAAATTTTATTGAGAAACTCAAGGCTCGAAAAGTGTTTGGACAAACTTTTGATAGTAACTTAAGTTTTATGCCTAAGGGGTTCTAAATTTTTGAAAGGATTGGACTAGCACATTTTCAAATAAAGCAATATTCACACATAAACAATTATAAAGTAGCACATAAACAGTTATTGCGCGTCCTCAATAATTATGTGACCCTTTTGTGCCAGGCCTACCGATTTGAAAGATGTATTACGTAATTTGAAACGTTCCACTGCCCTCAAAAATATATTACACAAACTTTATATATAAGTTGAATGAGGATACATAATATGGGAAAAGGGAACATAAAAATAGTTTCACGCAGGGGTATAGCTCTAAACTAAGTCGTTATGAAAAACCTCTCTTTCTTTGGACTTCTTGGTGTCTTCGAACGTCTCTAGATGAAGTAGTGCCTCGTGAAGATCCTTCTTTACCTAAACTAAGTTATTAAAGTAAACTCCCAATCCCCGAGGACAATGGTTCGCTAAACAACATATTCATCCTTCAAATATAAACACATAAACATGATCGTCCATTTAGGCCGAAGACCATTTTTGACTCAAGGTGGTCTACTAATAAGTCCTGTACCCCTTGGGTATTGGGTTGACCGAGGCAAATTCTCCTAAAGAGTTTTGGTTTTGCTCTATCCTAGGTATCTAAGAGTGGATTTTGAGAAGACTGGGGATCCAGGCGGACAACCTGAGTTAGAAATTATGACAATCATTGGACACATCACGAACCAATAAATTATCACTTTTTCTGAAAATGATAAGTATTTAAAAGTTTGGTTGCGGGTTCACAAAACCATTCTTTTAAATACACAAGAGAATAAAGAAAATATCATGAAATGCAATGACAATTAAATATATGAATTTTAAAATAAACTGCAGATAAAGAAAAACTATTAAAAATCACATAGTTAGTCAAACAAGTCAAATTAATGGTTAGAACCTAATTAAATTCCCAACAGAGTCGCCATTTCTGTTTCCGTGGGAAAATGCCAATTTTCAAAACATTGACTTAGACTTCAGAAAAATCAATTTAAGAAAATAATATAGTCGCCACTTAATTTTATTAAGGAAAAATCAAGAAAAAACATTGAAATGATTTTAAAAGACTTAAACAGAAAAAACCTTTTAAGAATCCAAAGAACGAGTCTGAGTTCAAATTTTCATTTCAAGAAGGTTTTAAATACTTGAAATGGCCGCTAATGCGCGGTTGACCGACGATTAGACTTAATTTGACCAACTATTAAAAACTTGGTTAAACCTAAGAATATAAAATAATTTAAGTATAGTCAATTTAATTAAAAAAATATTTTTTTTAGAAAAAACACTTAGAATTTAAAAGAGTTTATATCTCCTAAAATTTTAACTAAGACATCTAAGAAAAACACATATTTCAAAATTAATTAAGTGAAAAACATTTCAAATAAAAGAGATATTCATTTATTTATTTTTCTCTTTCTCTTTCTTTTTCTTTTTAAAAAAAAGAATAAAAAATAACCTAAGTGTTTTAAGAACTCTTTTAAAATTTGTCGAAAATTTAAGAAGAATTTGAATTTCCAAAGCGGATATTATCATTATTATTTATTTAAAATATTATTTTTTTAACAAAAAAGAAAAATAACAAGTAATCGGACTATTGAAAATACATTAAAAAAAAGATTCATTAAATTTTCAAAGGACTAGGAATTTTTAAACTCAACTATTTTTAAAGATAATTAATGATTGACCAACTTGAAATAAAAAGGAATTCTCAAAATAAATAAATAAATAAAATAAACAATTTTAAAATTAACATAAATGATTTGTCATTTGAAAATTTTAATTAACTTGATCTAAACAAAACAACTAAAGTTAGTGTTCAACAAATACAAATAGATAAATAACATAATGTAAAAAAAATAGAGTTAAGAGTTTGGGCCTTGACCCATTTGTCCAAAAAAAAGTTGTTGCAGACTTTTTGAGCTTTTAGCCCTTTTTTTTCCTTTATCACTGCATATATCAGTTGTATACTAGCGTATACATTTGGTTTTACAGCTTCCACAACTTGTCACTTTGCTTCCTTTCCCTGTAAATCAGTCCTGCTCGAACTTGGATTGATGGGAGTGACGAGAAGGCATTGGAGGGTTCAACTCAACCTGAAAAAATACAAGAAAGTAAAGTCTCATGGGACTCAAGGATAAATTCACATGAAACAAGAAAAAGGACAAGGATTAAAAAGGGTTGTATCAAACTATAATCACATATGAGAATTAGTACTCCCAAGTAAACATTGAAGTATCAAATATGCTATGGTCTTTCTCAAAACCAAAGCATGACAGAAGGTTAACAAAATATTATAGAATTGATGTGATGTTAAAAAATGATCATATCTTCACACCTAAACTTTTGTAATAATCAAATTAAACTTCAAATTCCATGATAACAATCAACAAGTGAGCTAATAACTCAATCAGTGAAAAGGGAAATAGCATGACTACTGCATATTATTAGAGCTAATATATGAAACAAGATCTCTAACAAATATCCAGTCCTGATATTAATTTTGGATTTATATACAATAGGTACGAGAAATGTAGTTACTGAAAGAGCAAAACAGAGCATTTATCAAATGAATCCTAACAACAAAGTGGAACTCACAATATGACCAAACTCAACAGAGAAAATAAAACTTTTCTTTCATTCCAACAATTTCAAATTAATCTTCTTTTATTCATAATTAAATTCTATTACTTATTACCTAATTATGTCCCTGTATATAGAGATTAATTAGTCCCTTAAATATTGCAATAAAAAAAATAATCAAGACACAAACGGGCTACTCTTATTTCCTCTTTGGATTTGCCATTTTATGTCTATTGCCTCAACCAACATTGTGCATTACTAGGCATTATACACTCAATGTAAATAAGTAACCTTCATGTTTTTTCTTCATTTTTTACTGTCATTGAGTTTGTATACATTTTTGTTGTGCTTGTAGATTCTACAACACAACGTAACACAATTATGCACCACGAAGAGCATAGTTAGCGTGAATGGACGTTTTCCAGGTCCTCGTCTTGCTGCAAGAGAAGGTGATAGAGCGATTGTGAAGATAGTCAACCAAGTTTCCAACAATATATCTATTCATTTGTAAGAACATAGATAATATGAAAAATAAAGTATCGATTTGAAAACAAGATTGTGTACTAAA
Source organism: Solanum aculeatissimum (assembly GCA_038996855.1). Taxonomy (NCBI): domain Eukaryota; kingdom Viridiplantae; phylum Streptophyta; class Magnoliopsida; order Solanales; family Solanaceae; genus Solanum; species Solanum aculeatissimum. The sequence continues at coordinate 13,419 of JBCEWC010014874.1, forward strand.
AATGTATACTATTATACTATTTTGCGATGTTCAGGCATGAAATTAGACAACTTATAAACGGATGGGCGGATGGACCAGCATAAACCAATGATGAGCTCATGGAGAAATTAGAAAACTGAAACGTATATATAGAGACCTTAAAGAATCCATGAGTTTGAAGAACATAGCAAATTAGAAGAGCATACACATTAGCCAAGAATGAAATTTCAAATCACGCAATAATCCATAGACGACTTGGTAAAATTAAGGAACGAATAAGCTAAACTCAATTAGTGTAACTGAACATTTGTGAAATTATATCCATAGTAATAACAGAGGAACAAAAATTATAAGACTGAAAAATTGAACTCATTGAAGAAAGAACTAAACACCCAAAGGGCCGCGACTTGGACAATCTTCAACACTAGAATACATTATTCAAGAAATTAAAATTCGTAACACCAAAATAGAGAGGCATAGAGAATCGAGGGTCTTTAAAGAGTGGAAAATTATAGAAATCTCATACTTTACATGCATAATTTCAATATATATCAACTTTTTCTCAAATTACTAAAAATCCCTTATTTTTTAAGAAACGTCGATACATAAACATCAGAATTGATACAATGCGAATTTTAGGGTTATTGATGATCTGTGTGTATCAGTTATTAAAAATTAGACTATATCAGTTTTA
>JBCEWC010014875.1:0-14090 GCA_038996855.1 Solanum aculeatissimum
AGTGTCAAGTTTCATTTTAAAAGCATGTATATGTATACGTATTCTTATGGGATGATGACTTAGTACCGAGAAGGATTAGAGTAGTAAGTGGGTTATTCCCAAGGGTCCCACTCCTTTCCCGTAACTATGTGCCTTCATAGGTTGCTACTGAAATGGGAGACCCATAAGGTATGCTTTGATATGATATGCTATGCTATGTAAATCCTTCCAAAATGGGAGACCTATATGGAAGGTGGCCATCACACCGAAATGGATGACCCGTAAGGTGTGGTGAGATTACCCTTGGCAAGTAATCTTCTCCGATCCAATGGTAGGGCTTTCATTGGGCAAGTTCATATGGTAGATCACATGAATTTGGATGTCGGTTATGGTTCAATCCCCTCTATATTAAGAATTATGGTATTTCATGCATCATGATTTCATGGCATATCGATATATTGTTCTTTCTTATATTCACTTCTATATATGTGCCCTTGCCATGTAGGTTGTCATAGGTTCATGTGTATATGAATTTGCATGCCTGCATACTTAGTACTTTATTGTGCTAACCCATACTGTTGTCTACATGTTCTAACCATGTAGGTGCCGGTGACGATATCTATCTACCTTTTCCCGACGAGTGACCCTCTTAAAGACTTGTGCTTGTGGTGAGCCCTTTTGTTCAAGGGCAATAACCACCTCCTATCTACCTAGTTTTTTATGTTATCTTTCTTTACTTATGTATCGAGGGTGAGCCTTAAACCATGTTGAGGCCCTGCTTTATCTATGTAGAGGCTTGTTGGACAAACTAAACTCTTGTACGTTAGATTGTAATTTGTTGAATATTATGATTATGGAATGCCATTCTTATATGGAATGGTATTGATTATGCTTATGACTTGATGTTGGGAATTGTATTTGACTATGTGCTTATGTGGAAAGTCCCAAATCCCGGTGTGCCCCCATAGCTTGAGTCCTACTTACTCGTCCCCTTAGAGATAATTGTTATGTGCTATGTGAAACCATGTTTATCCCATTCCCGACAACATCCCCATAGCTTGGGTCAAAAGTCCCAATTCCATTAGAGATTATGTGTTATGTGTTTTGCTTCCGCGCTTCCGAACCGATGATGTGTGTGGTGATGCTATGATGGCTTGATCAAGGACTTTCGGGTTCTCCTTCACCATGTCACATCTAGGCCCCTATTCGGGTCGTGACAAGAACCCACCAAAACATAGTTAAGACTTGGTTAGGGTATCATCAAACCCTCATATAAATCATAGATTTCACATGGCTTTTCAATGCTTAATCATATAAAAAGGCATATTACTCTATTTTATTGCCATTAAAAAGGGTTCATAAAATCACCATGCAAACTTCATAACTTAGAAAATCATAGATATTAGGAGGAATGGTTGATCTTGTGGGGAAAGGTTCCCACAATCAAAACCCACATACCTTGTGATTTAATGGATAAAAATATGGTTTGGTGATGAAGAAACTGAAACCCTAGCTTGGCCTTCTTGTTTGAGCTCTTGGAGGAGACTTTAGAGAGTTTGAGACTTGGAAATATTTTTTGAATGGAAAGGAATTAATTAATTTGGGTTGTTTATGCTGATAAGGGGCCATTTGAGGGGTAAAATGATGTATCTTAGGCTTTAACAAATAAGAAAGGTTGAATTTTCCTTTTTTTAAAACCTAGCCGAACAGGACCACTAGACTCCATTTACAAGTTGTGGTCAATTCTACGGGCCATAGAAATGGTTTCGTCTGATAACATTTCAAACTTTTAGAAACTCTTCTGTGATCCCCAAATCTACGACACGACTTATGGCTCGTAAATATTTTTATGGGTTGTCTGATAAGTCATACGTCGAGTCCCTGAAAATCCCAAATTTCACAAAGTCTACCCCAAGTTTCATGAACCCATTTATGGCTCGTGAAACTTTTTACATTTTGTATACCACCTTGTAACGACTAATTCTCAGAAAATTTTCAAGACTCTTTCTTACACTTTCCATACTTCTTATGGGTGGGGCCTTACAATGAACCACCTCATTAAAACAACCATCATAAGATGCACCATCAGAAAATATATCACCAACAACATTCACACTATTTTTTACCACCACCCATCACGTATTTTTTTAAATGATCTAGTTGAGTCAATATTCTTGCCATATTTCATCTCTCTCTTGATATTTGTCTAATTGTTCCTTGGGTAGTCCCCTTTGAGTAAAGGAAGCGAGGTCATCTATGGTATACCAAGCTCTATTTATCTTACTTATATTATCTAACAACTCTGAGGCAGCAGCAAATGTTTGTTTCATAATGTCTCCTCTTACAAACTGATTGGCTATACCCTTGTTAACTGCATCTAAAGTCACATAGAAGTATTTCAAAAGAAGATAATCCAGAACTCCGTGATTTGGACACTGGACCAGGGGTTTTCCAGAACCTTAGCCATGGTTTATGTAGCGGTTCACCTTAAATCCTCCTAAAATTCTCTATACTTCTCTAGAGTTCAACTATCTTTGAAAGAGGAAAGAATATTTCAAGGAATACATCTTGTAGTTCCTCCCAATAAGTGATTGAGTCAGGAGGTAGTTCAGCCAACCATCTCATGGCCTCTCCGATTATGGAAATAGAAAAAGCCTTAGCCGAATAGCCTCTTGTGATACACCTCGAAAGCTGAATAGTAAGCAAACAACCACAAAGTTAAAGAGATGCTCCTGAGGGTCTTCATGGTCTTGACCTAAAAATACTCCCTTTAGCTGGAGCAATTGAAGAATTAGGCTCATGATATGAAATACAGTGTTTCAAATTTATGTGGGAAATATGATCACTCCTATACTGCTCACTTAATCCCAATCAACATCGCGGAGATCATTTAAATCCCCCACATTGTCACCATGCACACTTCTAGCTTCATCCATAGCTTCACCTAATCAAAACCAGCACAAGCAAAAAGAAAAGTAATAAGAAAGTTCTCACTATGAGAGCTAAGTTGTAGAAAAAAACTTCAATCAAGACCAAACACCGTTCCCCGACAACGGGTCTATTTTTTATGATGTTGAAGCACACCTCACTTTTAGAAGACGTGGATGATCATTAATACCACAATAACCTAACAATGAGTTAGGGTTGAATCCCACAGGGAACGGGCATTCGAGAAATGAAGTATCAAATTGAACTTAGCAATTGTATTGTTAAAATGAAGGGTCGTAAATAACATAAATAAAGGTAGAATTCAACTATAACATTTCTAAGATGTGAATTAAAGAACCAATAAAGAGATATGTCGAGGTGTGAAAATATAGGACAAGAGCTAATTAACCAGGTCTAAATACTTGAATGTTTGTGTAAAACCTTCTATGCGACTCGAAAAATACCCTATAGTGTATTTATTTATTATCTTAAAATCTATGCATGATTTCACAAATCTAACTTTGTATTCTTTTTCAGAGGTCAAAATTGTTTAGAAAGGGGGTGGTATTTGATTATTAGGTCACCCATGTCGAAAAATAATTTTTTGCGTGATTTGGGGCTTATGCAGCAGGGTATGCGACCAATCCATGTCACGTACTTGGTCCCCCATAATAAAAATATGGATTAAACTCATTTCTAGGCCAAAACTGGGGAGAATTAAACTTGGAACGAAAATGACCTGCACTGCGACAAGTTTGCGTCATAGACTTGTCTCACCATAGGTAAAAGAATTCTGAATTTTCTCTGTTTCAGCTGGGGGCATTTGACTAATAACACAATACCTATATATATGGGAATCCTTCATTTTTCAATCATTTTAAGCCCTAAATCTCTCAAAACCCCTCCTAAAATCTTGTATAATCTCCATTGAATCCCTCAATTAAATTCAAGATTTTGAAGAATACTCTTTGGATTTCAAGAATTCAAGTGAAGTACACAAGTCCTCTCAAGTTTTCCTTAAAGAAATTCTAAGTTTAAGGTATGTGGGTTTCATTCATGAGGATTCTTCCACCCATGAAGCCCAATCCTTCCTTTTAATCAAATTTCTTGATTTTAAGATTGAAGTCTTTATGGGTAATCCTTTGTTTGCCTTATAAACATAATTTAAGTTTGAATTCATCAAGAAATGATTTGATTATGCATGAACACACATTGGGGTTTGATATTATGATAGATTTTATAACATTAAATCTATATATTATATGGTGCCATGAAAAGCATATGTACATATACGCACTCTTCTCATGTTATAAACTCTTGAATTGGATGGTTTTAAGCATATGTACATATACCCACCATGTCTTGATCAAAGTTATGAACAAAACTATTTTTGTTGACGAAAGACTTATGGCAAGATATGTAAAGTATGAATGTTATGAATTTTGAAGGGCTATTATGCATTATCTTTGATATTATGAAGCTTTGGTTTTTATGAGATACTCTTTGATGATATTATGATATTATAAGACTTTGTATATTATGAATATGAATATGAATTGAGTATTCCATGGGAGTTTGACCTAGCACCAAGAGGACCTTGGTAGATAACCGTTGTCACTTAACTATGTTGCCACCATAGGTTTGTGATTAGATAATGGATCCATATAGATCCCTTTACATGATTGACCAAAAAAGATGGTGTTCCCATAAGTCTCATCTACTATATTAATAAAAAATGGTGGTGTTCCCATAAGGCATTTGTGAAACACACTACAAAATGAAGTATGTGGTTTACTTTGGCAAAGTAGATCACTCCTTGTCTGATGTGGAGTGAGCATTGAGATTCCACGTAGTAACTCATTAGTCTTACATGTCAGTTATGGTCCCTTCCAATCTATGTATGATATCTCTTGTTATTTAATGATTCTTCATTCATGTTTTGCCTAAGCATTAATCATTCATCTCGTATTGAACATATATCTGTTGATCCTGATTATGCATATTATTTAATTATGGCTTATGTTTCTTGTCGCATTGCACCCCGTATACTTAGTACATTCCAAGTACAAAAGTATACTTTTTGCCTATATAATCAAACCATGTAGGGACTGGAGCTCCTATTCATCCTCTTCCTCCACGTGGCTAGAAAGATTGATGGAAGTTGTATATTGGTAAGTCCTTTATTTTGAGGATAAAATCTAATTACTTTCATGCTTTTGTTAAGACTTGTCTATTTATGGATATTTATCTTTTCAGGGTGAGATCGAGAGATATCATGGCCCCCGTTCCACTCATGGTAGAGGTGCTGTTGGATATAAATATGTATGTCATGATCTTGACTCCTATTATGTTTATGTAACTATTAAAGATTTCCCTTAGTCGTTATCCCCTTCTAAGTATTGATACCTATGTTTGATATGGTGTGGAAGTCCTAAGCCCCTATTATCCCTATAACGTATGTCATACTTACCAAACCCTTAGTCTTTATTTGCTATGTGATCATGCTAATCCTCTTCCCTATAACATCTCCATAGCTTGAGTCCAAAGTCTTGCTCCCCCTAGAATCATATGCTTGTTTAATTATTTTGACGTAACTAAGGATGTGTTATGTATGTTTAAAAGGCTTGTTTGGGGTCCCTTCGGATTCCCCATTCGTTATGTCACACCTAGGCTCTAGGGTTGGATCGTGACAAGCTTAGTATCAGAGCACTAGGTTTGTAAATGGTCTTTTAAAATCCAACACATAACATCAAGTAGAGTCTTTTTCTATGATTGTAAAGCGCGCCACAACTTTTAATTAGAGGATATGAAGAGTTTTAGCAATGATTCACTACTTCGTATTCTATGTAGTGATTTAGGAGTTACATTGAGACTTTCTGTTCCTAATGGTTGGTCTTTTCCTCTTCTAGATTATGCTTAAAATAAGAGCAGCACAAAGAGCTCCTACTGCCGAGGGTGAACCGGCCCCTCTAGCTCTGCAACCTCCCCAAGAAGGGGTTGGAGTCACTCATGTCAAGTACCGAAATGTTATCACTTTTTTGGCTCAAAATATGACCAATAAAATGAAACAAGGAGCCCAAGCTCTTTATGCTCCTGCCTTGGCATCAAAAGTGAGAGACTTCACAAAGATGAACCCTCCGAAGTTTCATGGCTCCAAAGTTGTATGTGATATGGACTTGTCTCAGTTAATGACTTATACTAAGAAACCTCAAGAGGAGAAGCTTAGAAAGAGGAGGACTGAAGGGTCCACGAGGGCTCGGTATGATGGTGGTTTTCAAGGTGCTAGGGGTGGTCATTCAACAGGGCCAAATATTTCAAGGCCAAGGGTCCTCTAATGCTCAAAACCAAAGTTTTGCCAATGATAGGGTGTCTAACCCTAAATATCATAGTCGTAATGATGGTCAAATTATTCCTAAGTGTTGAAGGTGCAATAAAAATCATGGTGGTAGATGCTATAGAGATGTGGGTGCTTGTTTTTGATATGGAAAAATGGGCTACAAGATTGTGGATTGTCCAAGCAAGAGAAAGGATGGACGTCCTCAAAGGCAAGGTGCCCATGGTGACCAAAGGGACCTAGGTGGTCAACAGGGAGGTGTTTCATGTCAAAATTAGTTTTAAGATCTTCAAGAGAGGCAAGGGGTGGATCAGATGCCCAATGTTGTTATGAGTATGTTGAAGATTTGGGATTTTGATGTGTTTTCTTTATTGGATCCAGGTGCCACTCTCTCTTTAATTACTCCATTTATTTTTTTTAAACTTCATGTGTGTCTCGAATTGTTATGTGAACCCTTTGACCTGTCTACCCCCATTGGTGAGTCTATTGTTGATAAAAATCCTATAAGGTTTCCCTGTGTCTATAATGCATAAAGTCTTTCCTTATGATTTTTTTGAGCTTTACATGGTAGATTATGACATTATTATTGGGATGGATTGGTTACATGCACACCATGCTTCTATTGATTGTAGGAACCATAGAGTTCAGTTCCAATTTCCTAATAAGCCCGTCTTTGAGTGGAAAGGTCATAATTTGATGGTTAAGGGTAGAATCATCTCTTGTTTTCAGGCTCGAAAGTTGATTTCCATGGGTTTTATTAACATCTTATAAGGGTTAGGGATGTTGAGCCTAAACTCCCTCCTATTGAGTGAGTTTTGGTAGTCAATAAGTGTTTTGATTTCTTTCTCATTGAGCTCCTCAGTATCCCTCCCAAAAGGGAAATAGATTTTGGCCTAGACCTCCTCTCTGGTAATCAACTCATTTCCATTCCTCCCTACCATATGGCCTCAGTGGAAAAAGAGAATTTAAAGGATCATTTGAAAGATTTATTGGAGAAGGGTTTTATAAGGAAAATCAAGTCACCTTGGGGTACACCAGTGTTGTTTGTAAGGAAGAAAACTGGCTCACTTAGAATGTGCATCGACTACCGGCAACTCAACAAGGTCACCATAAAGAATAAGTGTCTTTCTCCAAGGAATGATGACCTATTTGATCAACTTTAATGGGCTAGTCACCTTTCTATGATCGATCTTTGGTTTGGGTATAATAAATAAGGATAAGAGAGTGTGATATACCTAAGATGGCTTCTCACACTACATATGGGTATTTTGAATTTGTAGTGATGTTATTTGGCCTAACTAATGCACCAACGACTTTCATGGATCTTATGAATAGGGCGTTACCTTGACATGATTGTAGTGGTGTTCAAAGAGGATATTTTGATTTACTCCTAGAATGAGGATGAGCATGTGAGGCATTTCAGAATAGCATTGCAAACCTTGAGGAATGAGAGGTTGTTCGCTACGTTTGATAAATGTGAGTTTCTGTTGAAAGAGGTTGCCTTTCTAAGGCATGTGGTGTTGGGTGAAGGAATAAAACAGGATCCTAAAAAGATGAAAGTGATGATAACTTGTTCTAGACCCATGACCCCAATGGATATTAGGAGTTTCTTGGGCTTGGTGGGGTACTAATAGAGATTTGTTAAGGATTTTTCTTCAATTGCTTGTCCATTGAAAAAATTGACACAAAAGAAGGCAAAATTTATCTTGACCGATAAATGTAAAAGGAACTTACAAACTTTGAAGGACAAGCTTACATCTTCTCCTATTTTAGATCTACCAAAAGGGTTAGAAGGGTTTATGGTGTATTTTGATGCTTTAAAATTGGTTTGGGATGTGTATTGATGTAAAGTGGCAAAGCTATTGTGTATGCTTCTAGGAAACTTAAAGTGCATAATCATAATTATCCTACCCATGATCTTGAATTGGCGGCCGTGGTGTTAACTTTGAAAATATGACATCATTATTTGTATGGGGTTCATGTAGATGTATTTATCGAATACAAGAGTCTCCAATATGTGTTCACCCAAAGAGATCTTGGTTTGAGGCAAAAACGATGGTTAGAAATGCTTAAGGATTATGATATGAGTGTGCATTGTCATCCCAACAAGGCTAATGTTGTGTTTGATGCCCTAAGTCGGGTGTCTATAGGGTGTGTAGCTCATGTTGATGATGGAAAGAAGGGATTTGCAAATGAAGTTCACCGATTTGCTAGATTGGGAGTTAAATTGAATGAAGTCAAAAGTGGTGGCATGGTGGTTGTTGATGGTTCCAAATCTTCTTTGATTGAAGAGGTAAATCCTAATAAGACCTTGACCCCTCTTTATTAGAGTTGAAGGCTTTGGTGAAATAGGGCAAGGTGGCAGTTTCCTCTCATGGGGGAGATGGTGTCCTTAGATATCAAGGTATCTTGTATGTGCCCGATATTGATGAGTTGAGAGCCTTGATTTTGAAAGAGGCTCGAATTCATCTTATTCCATTCACCCCAGTTCAATAAAGATGTATAGAGATTTGAGGGAAGTGTATTAGTGGGGTGATATGAAGAGGCATATTGCTAAGTTAATAGCTGGTTGTAACAATTACCAACAAGTCAAAGCTAAACATCAAAGGTCGAGTGGCCTAGCCAAAGACATTAAGATTCTTACTTAGAAATAGGACGAAATAAACATGGACTTTGTGATTGGCTTTCCTAATAACAAAAGGCAGTTTGATTTGATATGGGTTAATGTTGATAGAACAAAAAAATTGTCTCACTTCCTACCTGTTAAGATCACTTATTATGCCAAAGATTATGCCAAGTTATATTTATGATTTGGTAAGATTATATGGGGTCCCATTGGCTGTCATTTCGGATCGTGGTGCTCAATTTACCTCACACTTTTGTAGGTCCTTCTAAAAGAGCCTTGGTACTAAAGTCAAGCCTAGCACGACCTTTCACCCATAAACGAATGGTCAAGCCGAAATAACCATTCAAACTCATGAGGATATTCATAGGGATTGTGTTTTGGAGTTTAAAGGTAGCTAGGATGAGCATCTTTCACTTATTGAGTTTGCTTACGAAAATTACTATCACTCTAGAATCGGAATGGCTCCCTGTGAAGCTTTATATGGTAGACATTTTAGGCCCTCGATTGGGTGGTTTGATGTTGGGGAAATGGCTTTGTTATGTTCGGATTTTTGTATGGAAGCTTTGTAGAAAGTGAGGTTGATTAGGGAGAGATTGAAGATGACTCAAAGTAGGCAAAAGTCCTACTCTAATGTGAGGAGAAGGAATCTTGAGTTTGGTGCAGATGATTGGGTGTATTTGAAGGTCTCACCCATGACGGGTGTTGTTTAGTTTTGCAAGAAAGGTTAGTTGATCCCAAGGTATGTATGGCCATATAGAATCTTGAAGAGAGTTGGTAAGGTTTCCCATGAGTTGGAGTTGCCTATGGAGATGAATATGGTTCATCTAGTTTTCTATGTATCTATGTTGAGGAACTGTGTATATGACCCAAGTTCTATAGCTCCTTTGAAAGTTGTGGTAGTTGTGGAAGACAACGTGACTTATGAGGAAGTTTTGATGGAAATATTTGACAGACAAGTGAAGAGGTTGAGAAACAAAGATGTGGCATCCGTCAAAGTTCTTTAGAGGAATTAACAAGTTAAATATTCCACTTGGAAAGCCAAAGCGGACATGAAAGAGTGATATCCTTACTTCCTCCACTCTAATCAAGCCTAAGGTAACAAGTTAATCCTATCTATAGTGTCAAGTCTTACACTTCATTCCCTCAACATCATGTTGTATGCATACATACTTATAAATGACATGGTTTGATGATTTTGATGCATAAGACTGAAATTTTCATGATGTTCAAGTAGCATTGATGCATTCATTTTGGCTGAAAGTTATTTATCACTCTTTTAATTGCATTTTCCTTACGTTCGGGGATGAAAGTTTTCAAAGGGGAGATATTGTAACACCTCGTACATGACTCAGAAAATGCCCTATAGTGGCTTTCTTGATTTTCATAAAATTTGTGCATGATTTTGCAAATCCGACCTCGTATTCATTTTTAGGGGACAACATTGTGTAGCAAAAGGGGTGCTATTTGAGTTTTAGGTCAGCCGTACCGAAAATAAGTTTTCAAGTGATTCGAGGTATAATGATCCAGTAGGCCGTTTCTGCATTTGTTTTGTTGTTTTGAGCTTCTAAGTAGTAACCTCGAGCCATTTTGGACCTGTTGGGACTGGTGGGATGGTTAATAGGTGTTTTGGTTGTGAGATATGCAAATTTGCAAGTTAGCGAGAAGTTAAAGCTGCAAAAATGAAATTTCGAACAAAACCCTAGTAAAGGGCCTCAAAATGTGATTCTGACAATTCTGTCAGTTTTGGGAATGGTCATATTGTGCTAGGAAGATGGTTGGTTTGAGGATGCAGGATCCCGATATGATTTTGAGCTAAAAGATTCAAAATGAGTTCAATAAGAAGCTAAAATGCGTGTTACCCATATAAATCTGGTAAGAATGGAAAATTGATGTCGTAATCAGCTCTAAAATGTCAAAAAGAATTATGAAATGACCCTTCATTAGTTGACAAGGACATCCTTTCATGATCCAAGCCCAGGTCCTAAGAGTGACAAGGTGAATGGGAACTCGAGAGTCCACAAACAAGCCTCATAGCATCCATACACACACATCGGTTCAGAAGAGCATAAATTAAGAAACTAAAACATAAATCTAAGGGAAACAGGGTTTTGGACTCAAGCTATGGGGATGCCATAGGGAAAGTGTCATGACCTAAGCCTAGGGCCTAGATGTGACATGGCAAATTGGAAACCCGAAGGCAACCCAAACAAGCCTCTTAACATATCATTTGCACATCCTTGGTTGCAGAAGCATAATAAAAAATTAAACAAGTAATAAATAATTCTAAGGGAAGCAGAACTTTGGACTCAAGCAATGGGGGATTTTTTACTAGAGAGGATTTGCATGAATAACGTAACAAATAAAGTCTAAGGGGCTGGTAAGTATGACTCATGCTATGGGGAGGTTATTGGGACTTGGGATTTTCATTATCTTATCAATAAATATCATCATATAGAAGGGAATAGGGACTAAGGGAAATCTTGCATAATCACATAAGCATAATGGGAGTCAAGTCCGATGCATACATTTTCAATATCCGATGACATCTCTAATATGAATGGAATGTGGCCCAAGACATCTCCCGGGCTCACCCTCAAAATGATAAATCCAAAAATATACAAGTCATAATTAAAGCATGAAAGTGAAGCGGATATTATCCTCGGAGTGGGGGACTCACCAATAGCAATCTTCAAGTAATTTGGCTAGCCACGTGGAGGAGGATGGATAGGAGCTCTTGTCCCTACATGGTTAGATCATGTAGGCAAAGAGTATGTGTTAGTACTTGGAATGTACTAGTATGTGGGGTGTAATGCAAGCAAAGAAAGAAATCCATAATAATCGAGATGCATAATCATGATCAATAGGCATAAGCTTAATATAACATGTAAAATATTATATTTACTTGAACATGCATGGAGATAATTAAACTTGCATAGCATAACATATATATGTGGGAGAAGACCTTAACCGACATATAAGACCAAGCGAGCTACTACTTGGAATTCCTATGCTTAACTCCTTACCGAAAAAGTAGTGGTCTACTTGCCAAGGTAAACCAAAATTGACCCTATATAGTGGGTAGCTTGACCTAGTTGGATCCACTAGTAAAAACCCATTTAGGGAAAATAACTTGAACCTATGGTGGTACATAGTTACAAGAGCAAGACTTTACATAAGGACCTTATGGATCAGGCCTCCGCCTTAACTCTCTTTCCGTGCTAAGTCTAATCCCATTGAATACTTGACATAACCATAATTTATTATTAACTTGAATAGCATGGAGAAACATAGCAACATGATTAGCTCATTCATATACTTGATATCACGACCCAAATAACGGGCCTAGATGTGACATGACGAAGGAGAACACGCAAGTCCTCGATCAAGCCATAATAGCATCATCACACACATCATCGGTTCAGAAGCACATAAACGTAAACACATAACACATAATTCTAGGGGAAACGGGGCTTTGGACTCAAGCTATGGGGATGTTGCCGAGAATGGGATGAGCATGAATCACATAGCACATAGCAAGTTTTTCTAAGGGGGGATTAAGTAAGACTCAAGCTATGGGGGCACACCGGGGTTATGGGACTTTCCACATAAGTACATTCCCAACATCCACAATCTCATCAACATAAGCATAAGCATAATCGAAACCTCATTTCCATAACATAATTCCAATAGTCATAACAACCCAAAATAAGCATAATACAACGTGCAAGAGTATAGTATGTCCTACATTGCCTCTACATAGAAAGAGCAGGGCCTCAACATAGTTTGGGGCTCACCCCTCAATACATGAAATAAGAAAGTAAGCTAATATAAGGGAGAGGAAAGTAGATATTGCCCTTGGACAAAGGGCTCACCACAAGCTAATAGCTTCAAGAGAATCACTCATTGTGCAAGGGTAGATAGAGGTCGCCGCCAGTACCTACATGGTTAGAACATGTAGACAAGAGTATGGGTTAGCACAATAAAGCACAAAGTATGTGGGCTTGAAAATGCATATGCACATGAACCTATAAAAACCTACATGGCAAGAGCACACATATAGAAGTGAATATAAGAAAAAATAATATATCAATATGACATGATGATCATGATGCATGAAATTCGAAATTCTTAGTATAGAGGGGATGGAACCATAACCAACATCCAAATCCATGTGAGCTACAACATGAACTTACCCAATAAGGCGTCCCATTGGATTAGAGAAGATTACTTGCGAAAGGTAATCTACACCTTACGGGCCTCCCATTTCGGTGTAATGGCTACCTTCTTTACGGGTCTTCCATTTCGGTAGCAACCTATGGTGGCACATAGTTTTGGGAAAGAAGTGGGAACCTTGGGGATAGCCCACTTACTACTCCAATTCTTCTCAGTACTAAGTCATCATCACATAGGAATACATATACATATACATGCTTTTAAAATGGAACTTAACACTTGAACATCAAATCATGCATACTTGGGCTTAAGAGCCAAACATACCTTCAATACTCTTATGTGTACTTAACTAGAGTCAAACACATTTCATAGTCATGCATCATGTGCTAAAAAGCCAAACAAACTTTCATGTCAAACGTCATGCATAAGAGTAGCTCCATACTTGTCATATCATATTGGTACAAGCACCCATGTTGCTCAAAGAGCCATATCATAGACTTAGTGTGATCACAACTTAGTCATAACCCATACTTGTTCAAAATCATAGTCATAAACATATTTGGGACTTAGCCCACATCAAAACTTTCATAAAAATATCCATGAATCATGCATGCAATGCCATGAGAAACAATGAGAATAGCATGGGTACTAGGATTCATACTTTAAATTCAAATCACGAGTAGTTCATGGGAAATTCAAGTTAAATCAACCTTCAAATCATCATTTAAAAACTACCCATGCATATTTCAAGTGTAAAAGGGACATGCATAACTTGATCATCATCAAACCATTGAATCTTCACATAATTCAAACTTAAATAAACTTTAAATCACCTAATTTCTACAGCACATAATCCCATTCAATTAAATACTTCAAAATTTAAAGAACCCAACTTTAAAGAAAACTTAAAATCATAACTTAAAGAAGAGGGTTCTTGGGTCTTCATGGATGAAAAGGAATCCATGAATCAAATCCACATACCTTGAAATTGACCAAGAGAATTGAAGAATTTCACAACAAGGATGATCTTCCCCAAATTTCTTCAAGCTT
>JBCEWC010014876.1:0-14090 GCA_038996855.1 Solanum aculeatissimum
TTGAATCTATTAGTCTATGTGTTATGCTTCCGCATTCTTTGAGTAAAGGGGTTAGTTTGGTACTATGATGGCTTGATTGAGAGCCTTCGAGTTCTCCTTCGTCATGTCACACCTAGACCCCCTAATCGGGTCGTGACAATTTACGACCAAGGATTGTTCAGGCTTCAATTGTTCTTCGTAATCACAGGTATGTAAAGCTATCTAAAGGTTGGATTAATTCCATCCATGCATCCTTTCATCTACATGAGTCAAAATAGTACATAGAGGTTTAGTAGAAGATTCCATAAAATTCTATTTTTTGAGTTGTCTACATTTACTTTGAGTTTTAGTACCTATTTATGAACGTATCGATGGTATACATGACGATTGTATGAGATTTGAGCATTTAGTTGTACTAGTTGACATGAACCCTAGTTGCATAATCTTGTGTAACACTTTATGCATCAATAAAATTAAGAACATGTTTTATGAATTACCTGATTAAGTAAAATTGGACAAGAATAGAATATGAGCATATTTTGTATGTTTTTATGTGATGAGTATGATTGACTGGAGTCCAAATGACCGTTTGAAATAGAGTCTTGATTGATTTGATAAGTGTTTAAAGTATACTAAATTGATGTGTATGTGTGGTAGATTGTTGACTGGGATGGACATGATTAATCGATTGATTTGAATGATTGAACTAAGTCAGAATAAGACTAATCTAAAGAGTTGATTGAATTGATTGATATGAGCATATTGAGTCATGGGAGGAGTATTGAGCACCGACATGGGCTTGAGTAGATAACAACTTTTACCCATAAACTATGTTGTCGGTGTAGGATAGAGATCACGCCTCTCATATTGTCACACCCCGAGAGGGTACCCTAGGCGTGGCCGGCACTCAGAAATTATTGTTGGTTCCCAAGCGAGCCACTTGGCTTAATTTACTTATTCAATTTACATAAGACTTAATGAAACAAAAGAAAGTACTTAAGTGGACATTCAAATCATCATATAAAATAATTATAAAGATATCTCTTATTAAAATGACTCAATGTTTCAATTCGAATAAATAATAATAGTTTTACAAAACTGACTCTGAAAGTAAGACAGTCCAATGGCAAGAACAAAGCACAACTCAACTCAATATGATATGCAAGTCTATAAAAGAAGAAAAAAAATAATATAAAACAATACTTTTCAAATCAACTCAATCATATGTAATTTCGTTAAATCAAATTAAATTTTCATCATTGGGGAGTTTCTTTAATCGACAACCATCTCCATATGAGCGAGTGATGATACAACGCTTTGCACTGTCGTTGTCGCAATCGTCCAATACCTTACTAGGATAAGGGACGATTCATCTTATTGGATCCACAAATTTAGTACTCTTTTGGGAAAAGAGAGGTTAGACCTCCATCCTACATTGGCTACGTAGTTTATGGGGTTTGAGTCCTTTCAACTCTTACCCAAATCGGTGATCATACTTCTCCCAAAACATGTGCCCATATCTATCAACAATTCAAATGATCTCATCAAGTCTCAATGAACCTTTTCATCTCAAATTTATCAATACTTTCAAGTACAAATCATGTATTTTTTTCATAAAAATAAATATGCTTCAAAAGTCATACACATCTCATCAAAACTCTCTTCTCAAAATAACATTTAACTCAATGATCATACTCTTTTAAAATAAATGATCAGGCTCTTTGAAAACTCTTTAAATTATATATATAATACTAGTTCAAATCACTCTTTTCATCAAGAGTTTAAATTTTGTGTAGTGTTTGTGTACAAAATTATCTACACCATCAGGTAAGTTTAATGATACTTAAACACAATAATTTATTTTAATGAAACAATTATAAAATATTTCAAGAAAAAAAGAATATCAAACATTTATTAAAATGAAGAATATAAACGAGTTGAATCCTACTTGGATTCTAACTAATATTATTTCCATAACCAAATTATTTTCCTTTAAAAGAATCTTTACAAGATTGATGTTTATGTGGGTTTTCCGCAAGATTATCGCTAAAAAAAGCATCAAACATTGTGGCCTTTGTAATAAATAATTTTTCAAGCTTCAAAGTTTTGTAATTTGACAAGCTTCTTTACTAGTGGTATATCATCATGCATCTCGAATAAATTTCACATTCTTTTCTGTTTACAAGCATAAAAAAGTCCCTTTGGACGTATCTTCATTAGAAAAAAAAATCAATACACTAAAAATAGATTTTTTTTAATTAACTTGGGCCCAAGGCCCGATTTTATTACTTCAAAAAACTATCAGAACATTGTTGGGCATAAGCCCATTGTACGATGATCCATCTTATGTCGGTGGAACCCGACTTTAGATAGATAAATAGGTGATCCTAGGATTACTTTCCTAAAGTGGTATTCTATCATTTCCTCTCCCCCTTGCCCGTCGTTGTTGATGTCTCTCTTGTTGCCCACACGTCAGGATTATCTTCGTCAGTTCTGGGTGTGTAACTTTCTTCACGATCTGTTTCTGGTGTCCTCTACTCTCAACTATCAAAGTTAGTTCGTCTGTCCTTAGGATCTTTCATATCCGAACAAAGCTATGTTGTTTCTTGCTCTTTGCAGGTGTTGTTCTCGGTGTGTGCGCTTGAAGATGAAGGGTCAAAGCTTCTTAAATTATTACTTATTAGATACATATACCATTTAGTCTGCCTTTTAGGGAACTACTACATATTAATTTAAGATTTTTTATCAGAGATGCAATATATTTTGAAAATATGTTAAAATTTTAACTATTAATGAAATTTGATTTCTACTAAAATTGCGTCCAACTAAATTTACAATAAATAATTGATGAACAAACCTTATTCCTCATAAGATTGAATAAGTTATAAGACTCTTATTCAAGGATAACTCTTACATTAACCCTCTGTTTGGATGGTGATTTGTCGTGATTTCATAATGTATGGTACTGTATTGGATGGTATGATATTGTATAGTACGCTACTATAGCATGTTTGGATAGACTGTATGTGTTGTTATTGTTTTTGTAACAACTCATCTTGAGATGAGAAGTCCCACATCGACAAAAACACAAGAGAGATGTTGGGTTAAGTAAATGACTGGTCTATATACTGTGAGACGCCTTTTGAGGTGAGCCCAAAGGGACAAATCCGTGATGGGCTAGGCCCAAGAGTGGACAATACTTCATAATGTTGGGCTAGGTCGTTACAGTTGAAACGTGAAAAAAATACGAGAAGTGAAAGAGAAGTTTCAAAAGTTGATGCAGAGGAAAATAGATAACACAAAAACAGTACATATATTAGGGTAGATTTTAATTAAAGAATAGATGATAAATTAGAATTGTTAAAATTTAAGTAAGGATATAATTGGAAAAAAAAGAACCATGGGATACCACCAATTTGGTGGTTTTAAAAAATAAGAATTTTCATGGTTACAGAACCATGAAACCAAACCATACAATACTATATAATTAATGAAACAATCAAAACAAACGTGGTTCTCTTACTAACTATACCATACCATACCATGAAAAATCACCATCCAAATAAGCTGTAAATATACTGAGTGATAGGATAATAATTTTTTAAAGAGAAACATATGTAAAACTAAAAAGGAATATGTTTGTAAATATATTTTTTTATTTAAAATTTTTATATTATTTAAAAAAATATTGTACTTAATAATATCATATTCATGCAATCTTTTATCTATATAAAAGAGGATGTTGGAGTCGATGATGTGGCACAACCACAACACAACATTGCTATTTAAAAAAAAAAAATTATTTTGCAGAAATTAGACTCCTACTCCAACAGGTATGAAATTAGACTCCTACTCTAATAGATATGAAGTTTGTTTAAATGGTACTTAACCAAAAGATGCGACCAAATTACTATTTCATCTCTCTCTCTTTTATACATTGAAATTCAATCATCACAACTCTAACACTCTTCCTTATCTTCTCCAAAGCGCAGTTAGCCCCTCCAAACATCATAGGTATGCTACTTTTGATTTCTCACTCAAATTCATTACAACTGGCACACCAAACACGTATCTTGAAGAAAAATGAAAGCATAATAACCAAAATATGATACTATCACATTTTGAATTTGCAAATAATTTCTAAACTGGGTTCAAATCTTTTGCATTCATGAACGCCATTATTAGATATATCACACAATATTAATTGTTCTATCATATTTCACCGACGAAGTATTTTCTTGATCTTTTTACTAAGAAATATGTTGATCATCAATTAATTATACTGTCTTTGTTCTTCATTTTGGCTTAGGTAAGAGAAAGGTTTAAAAGAGAATGGACAATGTTCAAGTAGCGTATGACTGCTGCAGAGAAAGATTATTATACAACTACATGGCATAGGGAATTGATCCCCTTATTCTACATCTCATTAGGGAAAGTGTCATAAGATTAATATATCAAACACTTCTTTATGGATTTTAGTTATATACTAGAGAGATAAATGGTTTTACCATAGTTAGTTAATAATAAATGTTTATCTGATCAAATTGTAATTAATATGTTTTAACCATTCAAAAAAGTCATAGTTTCTATTAAATTGTACTTATAGCATATTCCAACCATTCAAAAAAGTCATAACCATTTGACAAATACCCTTAAAAAAAATCACAATTTTTCAAAAAAGTTACAATCTTTTAAAAAACCCTTTCAAAAAATCACAATTCTTCAAAAATGTCACAACCGTTCGAAAAAGTCATAACCCTTCGAAAACATCACAACTCCTCAAATAATTCACAATTTTTCGAAAAAGCCACAACTTCTTAAAAAGTCAAAACCTTTCGAAAAAAATCACAATTCACAATTCTTTGAAAATTCTTCGAAAAAGTCCAATCCGTCGAAAAAAGTCACAACCCTTCGGAAAAGTAATAATCCTTCAAAAAAGGCACAACTCTTCGAAAAAGTTATAACTTTTTGAAAAAGTCACAACTGAAAAAATCACAACCTTTCAAAAAAGTCAATGTGAAAAATTATCTGTTTTAAATATAATATAATATAATTAAATAAATGTAATATAAAATATAAAAGTATATTAAATTGACTTTTAAAGTTGGGGGTATTATAGTAATTTAATATTCAAGTTAAGGAGTTCATGCACTATTAACAAGCTAATTATATCAAGAAATAATGTTATAATCCAAAAATATTATTGAAGATAACTAGAACTTCTAGAAGTTTTTGAGATAAATTGATAGTGTTAAATTTTTTATATAGAAAGAACTTAATAACTTTAAAGTATTTTATTAGTTTTAATATTAATATTATAAATTTAATTAGATTACTTATGACCGAAACACAAATTAATTACCTAGTAATATATTATTTTTATATGCATCTATCGTTAATTAACACAGTACATATGCGCAAAGCACGCATAGTAAACAAGTTTTTTTTTTAAAAAAAATAAAATAGAATTATAGTTAAGTATTATCTCTAATTAAATCGGTCTCGAGACCCCACGCCCCACCCCGACTCAAAAAAGTTCCTTTGCGTCAACTCCAACTAACGAAATCTTGTTAAGGTTGGCGATTCGGCATTTGTTCCTTCCTCGTTACTACTTCTCACCTCAATCGCCGATCTCAAAAATTTTCTCCATTCAATACGTTGCTGTTGTCTATGAAGCCCAAAGAGTAATCGTTTGAGGTAAATCACTCTCTTTTTCTTGTGATTTATACAGAAAAACTCTGCGATCTGTATGGTATGGAGCTGTTTAAACTATGCCGTATGTTATTACTTATTGTAATCGCAAGTTTTTCTCATTTGATTCGATTTTCCCTTGCTGATCCGGGTTCGGGTTGTCCCAAAACCCGTAGTGCATCTCTTGTGAACTTCACATACCAATTTTCCATGGCACAGCATCAATTGCGAGGTGTGGTTAATGTAATAGACGATTGTTCGTTTAAGGTTAGTCAATTTGATATGCTGGAAGGGTCTGATGTGCGTTGGTGGGGTGCAACTGGTGACAATTTGGAAAACCTCACAAAGGGTTTTGTAGTTTCTGAGCAGAAGCTGAATAAAACTTATAAAAGTGATGGATTTGTTGTGAAATTGATGAAGAACGTGACGTGGGATGATATAAATGTTCTATCTGTTTGGGATCTTCCCATGGCCTCGGATTTTGGGCATGTTGTTTTGAGGAATTTGACCAATGGGACTGAGTTTTTAGCCCCCTTGCCAAGTTTGGTTAATGGGACAGTAATTAAGGGAAATGGGATGCCTACAATGTTTAATAACTGTAAGGTGTTAGCAGATAATTATAGGGTTAGGTGGACCTTGAATGAGGAGCAGAGTGTGATTGAGATTGGATTAGAGGCTGCTATAGGTTTTTTGAGTTACATGGCATTTGGATGGGCAAATCCGAATGCTTCTAGTAGTTTTATGTTGGGTGGTGATGTTACCGTCACGGGGTTTAAGGAAGATTTATCGCCATTTGCTGATGATTATTTCATTACCAAGTATAGTGAGTGTATGGTTAACGAGGATGGGAGAATTGAGGGTGTTTGTCCTGATTCTATATATGAAGGATCAGATCCGGTTGGGTTAGTGAACAACACAAGGTTAGTTTATGGGCAGAGGATGGATGGTGTATCCTTTATTAGGTTTAGGAAGCCATTAAAGTCCATGGATACAAAGTATGATTTGCCATTGAATCAAAATGCTACAATGAGAGTGATATGGGCTTTAGGTTTGATAAAACCTCCAGATAGGCTTCGCCCTTTTTATCTTCCACAAAACCATGGTGGTAGTTATGGGCACTTGACTCTTAATGTCTCGGAACATGTTGATGATTGTTTGGGGCCGCTGGATGCAGAAGATAAACAAGATCAAGACCTTGTCATTGCAGATAAAAAAGGACCACTTGTTGTTTCAACAGGTCCAGCTGTGTTTTACCCAAATCCTCCAAACCCTTCAAAAGTTCTTTACATCAACAAGAGAGAGGCACCTCTTCTCAGGGTAGAGAGGGGTGTTCAAGTAAAGTTCTCAATCCAGGCTGGGCATGATGTTGCCTTTTATATAACCTCAGATCCACTTGGTGGAAACGCAACATTGAGGAATATGTCAGAGACTATCTACTTTGGTGGCCCCGAAGCACAAGGAGTTCAAGCCACTCCCACAGAATTAGTTTGGGCTCCTGACCGGAACACACCAGATTTAGTTTACTATCAGTCTCTATATACTCAGAAAATGGGGTGGAAAGTTCAAGTCGTTGATGCAGGCTTACCTGATATGTATAACAGCAGCGTAGTTCTGGATGATCAGCAGGTTACTTTCTTTTGGACGTTGGCTGAAAATTCAATCTCCATTGCAGCTCGAGGGGAGAAAAAGAGTGGTTATTTGGCAATTGCTTTTGGTCGCGGTATGGTGAATAGTTATGCATACGTGGGCTGGGTTGATGACACTGGTAAAGGGAAGGTAAGCACATACTGGATAGATGGAAGAGATGCTTTCAATATTCACCCAACTAATGAGAATCTGACACATGCAAGATGCAAGTCAGAGAATGGCATTATTACTATGGAATTTACCCGTCCACTACATCCATCTTGCGATCTGGATGATAAGCCAGAGTGCAAAAATATTGTTGATCCTACGACACCACTTAAAGTCATCTGGGCCATGGGTGCTCAATGGTCCGATGACCATCTGAGTGTGAGAAATATGCACTCCGTCACGAGCAGCAGGCCTATCAGAGTGCTGCTCATGCGTGGTTCAGCAGAGGCAGAGGAGGATTTACGGCCAGTGTTGGCGGTACATGGGTTTATGATGTTTCTGGCTTGGGGAATATTGCTGCCAGGTGGTATTTTATCTGCTAGATATTTGAAGCATATCAAGGGAGATGGGTGGTATCAGATTCATGTTTATCTACAGTATTCTGGATTATCAATTGTCTTCCTTGGCTTTCTCTTTGCTGTAGCTGAACTTCGTGGTTTGAGTTTCAGCTCCCTTCATGTTAAGTTTGGAATGCTGGCCATAGTTCTTGCTATCGCACAACCTATCAATGCATACCTACGACCTAAGAAACCTGGAGCAGGGGAGGAGGTTTCTTCAAAACGGCGTGTTTGGGAGTATATCCATGTCATTGTAGGCAGGGGTGCCATTGTTGTTGGGATTGCAGCTCTTATAACTGGAATGAAGCATTTAGGAGAGAGGTACGATGACGAAGATGTTCATAGGCTGATGTGGGCTTTAATTCTATGGATTTTTGTTGGCTTTTTGACAGTGATATATCTGGAGTGTCGTGAGAGGAAGAAAAGGCGAGATAGAATATCCGGCAGAAGCAATTGGGTCCTGGGTAGTGGTGAGGAGGAGGACATTGACCTCCTCAGTCCAAACCAGGCAATGGCAGAAAAAGACTCAGGTTCCTCTGATCGCATGGAAGTTCAGCTAGAACCAATAAGCAGATAAAGATTCACATATAGGCTTGTTCTGTAAATCTGTCATCACAAATTTTGGGATTGTTCCTAGTCCAACAGTTTCCTGTTTTGATACGAGGATTATTGATGATAAAGATCTATATATTACTTTATGCCAAAGGTTCTGTTCCCACTTTTGGGTCCTGCAGAGATGATACTCAGCTGCCTGTATTAGAGACCAGCAACATTTATTGAGGTAGTTCTTACTAGGAGACATCAAATTGTTACATTTGTGTACATTAGCAATGTATGGTTGAGTTCATGGAAAAGGAAGGAACATTGAGAGGAAAAGGATAAAAAGATTTATGCGGGAAGGTACAAAACTATTTTCTATAGCAGCTCAGTTTTTCTCCATGCATTATACTTGATCTCTGGCTTTTTTCTTTTTTTTTTGTAGCAATTTAAATGATCTTATAATCCATGCACACTTGACTAGAGCTGCCTCCCCTTTCATGCACGATTTCTCTGTATCTGGATAAGTATTTCTTCATGAATTATTATATGATTCATATGTTTTGTTCACAAGAATGACAGGGAACGATTTAATAAAATGTTAGCTGTTCTGGAACATGAAGCATATCAATGGCCCAAAGAACTTAATGAGACTATTGTGAATTCTCACTTTAATACAAGAAATGTGTATTTGCTGTGTTCTTGTTGCAAATTTCATGTATTATCACTTAAGCATTCATGAATCGCTTGGACATGTATACTTGCCGAAGGCCAAAGAAGTGTAGCAGGTGTTGGACTTTTCTGAATAGGACCTGTTGTAGCAGGTACTCTTCATAATTGCACAGGTAATCTACCTTGAGGGAAATTTCTGTTTTAGACAGGAGTATGGGAATAAGACGGATAGGGAAACCTTGAGGGAAATTTCCTTTTTAGACAAGAGTATGGGAATAAGACGGATAGGGGAATCTTAGTAGCTCTCAGTTAGTTTGCTGATGAGAGTTTGATTCCCTACGTTATAATCCTCGTCCAGCTGTTGAAGAGTTAAGAGTGACAATCTTGGAATGAAAGTTCCAATCTTTTTTTTTTAAAAAAACACTCCTGTGTTTTTCTGTGATTGATTTTTCTTCAGAGTTTGGTTTATTTTATGTTATTATTGCAAACGTTCTTATGCTCACAAAATAGGTTAATCTTGCAGTCTTGCTCAATTAATAACCTTTTTTTTTTAATTGTTTAATAATTGAATTCATAAATTGCGATGCGTAACTTCGAGTGACACTATGCCTAGTGGAATTTGTCCATTTAAAGCAAAATCAAGAACCAACAAACGTTAAATAAAGAGATGTTACAAAGTATACTTATCAAAAAAGAAGTGAGGCAGTGGATGGGATTGCTTCTCCTGTAGTTGGAGCTCTTAGGTTTAAGCTTTGAGTATGAAAAAATTCTTGGTAGGGAGTGCTTCCCCCAAAGTGAGGCTTCACACGGCACGAAGTCGAAATAGTTAGACTCCGATCCGATGCAGGTACTGGACATTGGTGAAAAAAAAATAGTTATATACCTGCTCATTTGTGTACGAATTCTACATTTTACACATAGAAATGTAACATATTCACTAATAAATTTTGCAAATTCTTTTGAGAAACATCGATTAAAGATGTCATTGCCATTAAAATTAGATAAAACTACTTTTTTGAAATGCAATTTCTTAAGTTTAAAATCTGAAAAACTCGTATAAAAGAGTAAAAAGTAGTGTCTTCTTTAATATTTTCCCTCAGTTACGTCTTTATTGTGGTATTAGATATTCCATAAACTTCACCTTTTGAATATTTAATGTAAAAAAAAAATAACATTTTATAACTTAGACATTGATAAGTCGGTCCTTTTTGCTGGTTAAACTTTAAATTATGTTTTATTTGTTTAAGAATATTAAACTTTTTTTAAATATACTTTTAGCATTTGATGCATGCATTTAAATTTTCACTTCTTTGAACTTTCATGCAGCAGAACTATAATATTTTATTTGAACGAATAAGAGTGCAAAGCTATGGCTGATATTTCAATTAGTTCTTAAATAATAACACTTTCTCCATCAAAATTATGTATTTAACCTATCATCTTTCATTTAAGTTTATAAATAATGCTAGATGTTTCTTGCCTGTGGAGAGCATGGTTAGACATTTTAAATTTTGATATAATTTTATTTGTGTTTAATCTACCTAAGAAATATGTTTGAGATCCAAAGAACAAATAAGGAAAACTAAGGTTGTGTTTTTTCTAATAAAACTATTTACACCCTTATGCCTTTTTATATTTAATACCCCTATAATGAATTACAGTCAATGTCCACAGCTGACTAATGACCTAATTGATATTCTTTAAATATATAGTTGATATTTTCCTTATGAATTTTGCTCAAAAAAGGAACGTACACTTTGCTCCATTTTCAAAATTTCCTTTTTTTTTCTCGTAATTTGCCTTCTACCCAGATTTAACTATTTCTTGAATTCACACTCAATTCAGCGAAAATCTCTTTCAAGAGGATATATCGATTCTTCTAAAACATGGTGGAATTTGGAACTCAGAGCAGTAGTACATCAACTTTCATGTTGAAGCTATTATGGTAAAATGTACCACAAATTTTACCAATTTCATCAGTCAGATCTCAAATCAACTGAAAATTAATGGTTCTGAAGGTATCGATTCAACTATTCAATTGCGTCTGGATTTTCGCCATTGAAAATATCTAACGATATGGGAATCAAAGTTTACATCGATTTAAAGAAGAATGCTGAAATTACTTCCTATCCACTAGTGGTTTCCTGGAATCACAACAATTGAAGTAACGATACTAATGATTGATCATCCACAAACATTTAGACAAAATTCAGAACTAGTAATTTTTGAAAAAATAACTACATCCTATGATATTGATGTTGCGATTCAAATTGTTACTGAAGAGATGCATTCAACAGACATCATTATAGACATATCTAGCCAATCAATTTAAATTTGTCAAATATACAATAGCAAATTCATTCTAACACAAGTTGTAAAACGACATTCAGTTGTAGAAGATTTTCAATATAAAACTGCGAAATCTTGCAAAAACGGGTATATACTTTAATAATATATCCAAATAACACTATTGAATTGCCTATATGATCTCTTAGTTAGAGCATAAAAATCCTTAATGATATCATGAAGGTATATCCATATGCTACAGTGATACTATTATATTAAGTATATATTACATTGATATCATTAAGGATTCTTAAATACATATATGTACAAACAAATTAATTAGGCATAAAAAAATTCTTAAGGATACTAATACAGTATATTCATATATTCTGATGTTATCATTAATATTTCATTGTTAAGAAAATACTCAGTATCCAATGATACTCTCAGAGTATATGTAAACTGCCTAGGCATCATTAAGGTTTTTAACATGTTTCATGTGTTGTGCAAGTATATAGTTGTTTGTCTACAAGAAAAATATAGATGAAATCTTAAGGTAAGGAGTATACAAAAATCAAGATTCTTTCAAGTGACAAATTTCAATAATGTCCACACCTGTCTAGAACATGAACAATCTTGTGTGCAACAGACTACCTTTGCACTATTTGTTACCAATGTGCTACAAGACAAGTTGAGTGATCCAAAAGTAATCTACACCCAACAGATATACAAAGAGATATCAAAAAAGCACATTGTATTAGTTTGACCTACATGCAAGCATGATGAGCAAAGAAAAAAGTCATTAAATTGTTAAGAGGCAACCCAAAAGATTCATATGCATAATTACCCACATACCTATATATGTTGGAATACTCAAATCTAAGTACAGTTACAAGGCTGAACACTGAAAATGATGACTCTTTCTTATATCTCTTTATAGCAATAAATGCAACTATTCAAGGATGGAATTATTGCAAACCTACATTGGTGGTTGATGGTACGTTTCTAAAAGTAACATACAAGGGTACAATGCTTACAGCTATAACACAAGATGGTCAAGATAATAAATGTTGATACATTTGATTTACTATTATTTTTCAACTATATGATACATACAGAGTGTGTGTATATATATATACATATATACTACTGCAGTATTGTTATATATTATCTCAATTTTTTCTTACTTTACCTATTATTTCACATTTATTACAATTCTATTGTTAAGATTAATACATTGCTTCACATGGGATAAATTATACCACTTGCTTATAGCATTGTTGATTCGAAAAATGATGCATTTTGGCGATGATTTTTTGAACGTTTGGAAATATATATAGAAAGAGATGAAATGTGCATTGTCTCAAATAAACATGAAAGTATAGCTAAAACAACTACAACAGTACATCCAACAATCCTCATTGTATTTGTATATTTGATCTGTGGAACAAAGGGCAAATTTAAAAAGAATGCAAAACATAACAAGGACATCTACTACCCATTGTCAAGAGCATACAATATTTAGGAATTTAACAGCCTTATGAAAGAATTAGATGTTGTTGATCTTAGAGTAAAATCTACTTGAAAGATATTGAGTATAAAAAATGGGCACGTTCATATTGCTCAGCAAATTGAACAACAACAATGATATCAAATATAACTGAATCAGTAAATGCAGCAAACAAGTATGCAAGAGAGCTTCTGGTTTTAGATTTGTTAGACTTTATGACAAATATGATACAGAAGTGGAACTACATGGACGATAATGTTGTCAAATTTGAAAACACATATTAACAAACAAGTATGAAGCCTTGTTGAAAGATGCAAAGATTGAAACACAAACAATGCTGATAAATCATTTGCATATAGTATAAAACTTTCTTATCGTTATAATTCAATCAATCACTAACTTATATTTTTTTCTTATACCAACAGGTTACCCCTTCTACTCGATTTGTTCATTCCGTAACAAATGGTCAAATCAAATACATTGTCTCTTCATGAAAAGACTTGCACATGTTGAAAGTTTCAAGTAGACGAACTTTCATGTGCACATGCAATGACACTGCTGACAAAATTTTATCTTAACGAATACATGTACTTCTCCACTTACTACACTAAGGAATTCTTAAAAAAACATATGATGCATCAGTGCATTCTTTATCGACAAAAGCATGTGCGAAAATCTAATAATGTGTCATCATAGGTGCTGCCACCAATTGGCAAAATTCCACCAGGAAGGCCTAAAAAATAAAGAGGGAAAAAAAGCATTTGAATCATACTTTGTTGTAACAAAAATAACATGTGATCGCTATGGAGGTCAAGGACAGAATCGAAGGATCTGTAAAAAAATTCAAAGAAAAATTGAAATGTTTGTTATTTTTCTTTAGCCAAGCATTATAAAAACTTTATTATATACTTCTACTGTTATTAACATATTCAAACTCAAGAACAAATTTGCATTGACGTGTTAGCTTTTCTCATTTTACACAACTATTTGTTTGTACTATTTATGCTGTAAAACTGTATGCATTTGATATCTTCAAATTATATGTATTCTTTGATAGTATCAAAAAGGAAAAATCATTATTTTAGTTCCTCCCTTCATATCATAAGAGTATACATATACTCTAATGGCATCCAGGAGTAGAGGTGACAAATGGGTGGATTGGATCGGATTTGGATGGATTGAGCCAAAATGGATTGGATCACAATCCATCCATATAAAATATG
>JBCEWC010014877.1:0-14089 GCA_038996855.1 Solanum aculeatissimum
TTGGTTGATTAGATGAGAAAACATCAATCGAATCCTGTTAATTATTCTCTTTTCCTATTCATTACTACCTTGATCCAGTCAGTAGCACTAGGCGAGTTCTAATAATGGCCACCAGTTAAAAAATAATTAAAATGAAGAGAAATAATCAATATATTCATGCACACCTTCCAAGAATTACACATTATCCGATTTTACCTTATTAGTTCTTTATGGTTCCCACAATCCTGGTTGTGGATTTAGCTAAGATGAATTAATCATGTTAAAGAATAGCATAATCAATCACTTACGATGATAAAGTTAAAGAGCAAGAAATTCTAATTTTCAAGTAATCACAATGTCATGGAATTAATGTAAAAATCACACAAACAGAGTTTCTCAAGTCTTTATCTGTCGTTCTGCCTCTCTTCTTACATAAAAGAAATCTAAAAACCTATTTATATTAAGTAAAAACTAAATCCAAAATGAAATAGAAAAATTGAGTCGGTAGGCTCCATGAAATAGGATTTCACGACCCGTATTGGGGCTTCATAGACTTTAACTTCAGAAATTGGCCCTCGATTCCATGAGACCTTCCTACAAATTGTATTCAGACTTACGGCATGTATAGGGATTCCTTTTATCCATTTTCTAAAACTGATCATCTCTGATTCTCAAGGCACAAGACCATTCCACAACCTATATAGACTTTTATGGCTCGCCTGTTCCGTCGTGGACTAAATATCTGATAATAGGCCCTTCACTGGATTTTGCCACGAAACCACTCTACAGCTCATGGACGTCTCCACGACCCATAGAGTGCCTCGTATTCTCTCAAAATATTACAATTCTGCAGACTTCATCCTAAAACTATGTCAACTTTGTAATCCTGCAAAATGAACATAAAAACACATCAAACCCACAAATATCGATTTGAGAACACACAATCCTAAGTTTAAGCATCAAAAGTGTTGTATTTAGATAAAACATCAAGAGGCAAAGGGTAGTAGTGGTAAGAGGGGCGCGTGTTTACTTAAGTTGAGAGTAGAGACGTGGAACATAGGATCACTTACAGGGAAGTCCATAGAGCTAGTGATGAGTCTTAAGAGGAGACAAATTAATATAGTGTGTGTTAAGGAGAGCAGATGGGTAGGTACCAAAGTCCGAGACAGAGATAGGTTTAAACTATAGTACTCGGGTGGCTCTAGGAATAGAAATAGAGTAAGCATCCTAGTAGATGAGGACCTTAGAAAGTATGTGGTTGAGATCAGGAGGATTAATAATAAGATGATGTCTATTAAACTTGTGGTTGGTAGTCATGTAGTGAATGTTGTTAGTGCCTATGCGCCTCAAGTGGGCCTAGATGAGAAAGTCAAAAAGTTTTTTTGGGAAGATTTGGATGAGGTTGTGAGAGGTATTCTGGATACAGAAAAATCTTCTTTGGGGGAGATTTTAATAGGCATATATATCAGTGCAACTTCTAACGAGTTTAATGGAGGTGGAATGTCTCTCTTGGATTTTGTGAAAGCCTTTGAGTTATTTATTGCTAACTCATATTTTCAAAAAAGGGAAAATCACTTGATTCATGGTAGCATAGACTCAGATTGATTACTTACTCCTCTGAAAGGGCTATAGAAGACTGTAAAAATTACAAGGTTATTTTGAGTGAAAATATTTTTACTCAACATAGGCTTCTAGTGATGGATTTATAGATTAAGAAGAAAAGAAGAAGAAGGTTATTTATGCCCAATAGACAATAAGATGGGAAGGTTTGAATCTTTTCCTTTCTTGGGAGATAGGAGAAAAGTTAAGTAGTTTAGAGGCTTGGAGTAGCAGCGGAGATGTGAACATCATGTGGGACACAACTGTTGGTTGCATTAGAAAAATAGCTACTAAGGTACTAGGGGTTTCAAGAGGGATCTTTGGTAGACGTCAGGGTGATTGGTGGTAGAATGGAGAAGTTCAAGACAAAGTGAAAGCTAAGAAGATTACTTATACAGAGTGGTTGGAGTGTAGGGATGAGGATGAAAAGCAAAGACTTAAGGATATTTATAAGACGGCGAAGACAGAAGTGAAAATGGCGATGACGAGTGCTAAAACAACAGAATTTGAGCCTTTGTATGTGGAGCTAAGTGATAAAGGCAGGACAAGAGATTATATAGGCTCGTAAAAGAAGGAGAGAGAAAAGATTGTGACTTGGACGAAGTGAAGTGCATCAAGGATGAAAAGGGTAAGGTGTGGGTGGATGAGACTTCCATTAAGCTAAGGTGGTAAGCTTACTTTCATAAAATCTTAAGCGAAATAGAGATATTGAGCTGGGTGAGTTGGCACACTTCGATGTCATCAAGATTTTAGTTATTACAGGTGTTTCAGTGTTGAAGAGGTTAGACGTGCTATTAGTATGATGAAGAGAGGGAGGGCAATCGATCCCGAAGAAATTTTAGTGGATTTTTGGAAGAGCATGATCAAGGATGGTATGGAGTGGTTGACTAGGTTGTTCAATGCTATTATGAAGATTGTTAAGATGCCTGATGAATGGAGGAAGAGTACAATGGTTTCATTGTACTAAAACAAGGGTGATATTCAAAATTGTAACAATTGCAGGTGTATCAAGTTGTTAAGCCACACTATGAAGGTCTGAGAGAGAGTGGTCAAGATAAGGGTGAGAAAAAAAGTGTTTATTTCAAAGAACCAATTCAGATTCATGTCGGGGCGGTCGACTACTAAAGCAATTTATCTTGTTTAGAGATTAGTGAAGAAATATAAAGAAAGAAAGAAGGACCTTCATATGATTTTCATTGATCTCGATAGACCTATGACAAAGTTTCGAGGGATGTCCTATGGAGGCGTCTAGAGGTGAAAGGTGTGCCAATGGTGTATATTAGGGTGATAAAGGACATGTATGATGGAGCAAAAACTCAGGTAAGAACAGTGAGAGAAGACTCAAAGTATTTTCCTATTGAGATGGGGACTTCATCAAAGATCTGTGTTGAGCCTTTTACTTTTTGCCTTAGTGATGGATGAGCTGACACATTCTATTTAGGAGGAGGTTCCATGGTGTATGTTATTTACAGATGGCATAGTACTGATTGATGAGACTCGAACTATGCCCTTGGCATTATCTTATTTCTTCACCAATAGCCTCTAAACACGTGTAATACATGTGCACCCATTCTTTTTATATCATTTTAATCTTATTGTCTATTATAAATTTACTTATTCATTATTAACTTTCATTTATATACTCTAGACCCCAGTTGTTATTCAATTTTCACTCAATTTTTGTCGACCCTATTTTAGTCTTCACTGTTTAAAATCAAATTAGCTTTTTCAATACAATTTTAAAAATATTTTTAACGATAAAAATCATTGTTCTGATAATTTTATAACTCAAATATTTAATTCTATTTTTTAGAAAAACATGAGAATATAATATATATTACTTCTGTCTTTCTAAAATATCAATCTTGTTTTTTAAAAGACGAATAATGTGTACTTTGATCAATACTTTAATATATATTTTTCATCATATTGATATCACGATATGAGTAAAATTGTAATCTATATTACTTTCCATATAACTTTTGAAAAATTAGATTTAAAAACTAGATTTTAACATTAAAATATTAACTTAAGCTAATCTAAGTTTATTTTAAAAGTAATCAAACTCTCAAGAAGCAACCTAAAAAATTGGACAATTATTTAAGAATTCATGGTGTATAAAAATTCCATTCAAATACAATAAGATCGTAACAGTAGGCCGGTTAACGGACCTTTTTGTATCTAGTATATTTCTATTATATAGAAGAGTCAAACCAAAGACGACCAAGGGTAATATTGTAATTTCACATTTAGATATTTCATATTAAGAAAATATCTATCAAGAAATATACCAAGAAAACTAATAGTTCTAGAAACATCTCTTATAAAAAGATGAAATGGATTATGAGCAAATAGTTCTAGAGACATCTTTTATAAAAAGATGAAATGGATTATAACCAAGGGTAATTCATGTTAACAAGAAAAATAAATAATTCTAGAAACATCTTTTTATAAAAAGATGAAGCATGAGGAATAAAGAATATATCTATCATTCTACCCTACTTCATTAAAATATTCTATATTTTACATTACACTTGTCCTCTAAATTCAATCTACGTGATTAATCATCTAAAATAAATTTCATATATTAACCTTTTCTAGAATTTTTTTTATTCTCTTTTAAATTATATTTACTATACAGAACAACCATAACTAGGATGATTAAAGACATCTTGTACAATTGATAAAAAATAAGTTTAAAGTAATTATTACATTACGCAAAGAGTGTATGAGTTTTTACAAAAGCTAATCCAAGTTCTAGAAAATTC
Organism: Solanum aculeatissimum; assembly: GCA_038996855.1. Lineage (NCBI taxonomy): Eukaryota > Viridiplantae > Streptophyta > Magnoliopsida > Solanales > Solanaceae > Solanum > Solanum aculeatissimum. The sequence goes on from JBCEWC010014877.1 coordinate 4,347, forward strand.
TAATAGACATATAATTAAAAAAAAATCAAATGTACTTCTTAATATGTGGGGTTCAATTATTTCTTCAAAAGGTTATGAAAATTTTTTATTGTTATCTTTTAAAAGAATAACTTTAAGCATCCAATTGATTTATTTTGTTATGAGTGAATAGTTAAAAACTCTATTAAACTCGACATGCTTTATTAAATGCACATCTTCATTATGAGTAATCTTAATTAACTATTAATTCATTTTATTATTACTTCACTTTCTTTTCTTTTATAAATGAATATGATATCTAAACTAATTACTCTATTTTTCAATTATTTAATTTAATTCTTAATATTGTTTCTATTAAATTATATTTATTAAAAATAACTACTTCAATATAAAAACTTATTATTTTAAAATATAATTAGTAACCTTACAAATAAAATGATGCATGACATGTTTGCATATAAAGTAAACTATAAATATTTACTAAACTATAAAGGAGTCATTCTTTATTTAAATATATAATCAAATTTGTACTTCATTTGATTTAAAATGTATTAATTTAAATATTAAGTTTTATTTAAATTTATAGTTGTCAAGCGAAATTTTGGTAATAGAAAAAAAAAATTAAAAAAGGAGTATTTTTAGTCCAATTTATGTATATTTGCCTTCTAATATTATTTTACATTAAAATTAATTAAATCAAAATTTTATTAATTATAGTAGATTACTTATTTTATTTTTCAAGTTAGCTTAATATTATTTTTTTCTTTTTGGTCGAGATAAGAATGAAAATGTAATTTACTACTATAACAAAAAATCCATCAAAAAAGATATCAAGAAAAATAAATAGTTCTAGAAACATCTTTCTATAAAAAGATGAAATGGATTATGACCAAGAGTAAAAATGCAATTTCACATTAACAAAAATTTATCAAGAAATATTGATCTTCGAGATAGTAAGACACAATGATTTTTGAATTCTTCTATTTTGAAAAGCTTTAGAACTTTTAGTTATTTTGAAATTTTCAATACATTTCAGTTATTTTTCACAAATGAAAAATTCAAAGAGTAATTCTGATTTTCATCAGGCAATGAATTTGTAATCTCCTCTATGGGGATGTCTGTTTGTGGTATGGGTTACACAAATATCAAATCAAACTACCATTGAAATTTATGAGTCATTTCGGAAAATGAATATCATCTTATGACTGTTGAGTATAACTTTAAAATAGGGCTTATAGCACTTTTTGATTTGCTAGTTTTTCTCTCCTTGATCTCAAATTCTCTCAGCAAACATCGTCAATTGACCATTAGAGAAATTCTAATGACGTATTTCTCACGACATTTGTACTTCGAAAACTTTTTATATATTTTTAAAAGAATAGTTTGACAATATTACTATAGCTTATCCCTTTTTATTATATAACAACAATATTGATATATGATGATCAAACTCAAAAGAGAAAAATCGTATTTATTCTTTCAGAATCATATATGTTAGGCCCGTGCATAGCACGGGCAGGATATATCTAGTTATATAGAAAGGTGAAGACATGGACGATCAATAACAATTTTAAAAATATGAACACATTCAAGGGCAAAAAAATAGTTGAATGGTTTAATATTGAAAATAAAAATCCAGAAACATCTTTCTTTTTCCATATTTCTTTTCTATCTATTATTATATACTATTTCTATTATGTAGTAGCTCAAATACAAAATCATTTGTGGCATTATATGATTATCTAATTTGAGATATTACGTTTTTAGATCAGATTGTTGGTTTTTCAAAATTGGAGGATATAAATTATATTTAGGAAAAGTACATTCAAATTTTAAATATTCTTTGTAGAAAATATGGTCAAACGCAATGTTAACTTTAAAAATTTCAAACAAAGTGAATAATATTTGACTTTCATAGCCAAAGCGCCAAATGCCTAGTTCTATTATATTAGAAAAGACTCCTTCAACATAAGTACTTCAAGTTATTTTTAAAAAGTCTAACGGTAAAATAGTCATTGAACAAATATATCACAGGTGGCATCAGATGGCTACCCTAAATACTTCATTTGCCAGCATTAGCTTCCTCTGTATATGAGAAGCTTCATCTCTTTCGGAATCTTGCTTCTTCATCTCTATAACTTATGAGATTTAATAAAGAACGACTTTTGTAGCTACCCAAGAGCTACAAAACATTTTTAACACATACCAACATCACAAACAATCATTATAAGCAAAACCCAAAAGAGAAATACAAAGAAAATTGCAAAAAATTAAGTAACCCTCAGAATATCAAGATTCACATCTTCATGTGTTTTTAATGAACACATCAACCTGTGCTCTCTATTTTCAATTCAATCTTCCAGCTTTTGATTTCACCGTTTTTGCTCACTGAAAAACTTGTCTCCATTCCAGGTAATCGGTCTTAACATTGTATCTTCAATTTCTTGTATCATCTTTGTTTTACTTAAAGATTCAAAAGGGTTCTCTTCCGTTGGTTCAGTTCATCTGGGTGTATTTTACTCAAAATTATTCCTTTGTGGTTTGGAAACCCTGTAATCTGTCGTGTATTTCCCATTATGGTGTCGATTTTTATTAGTCCTATTTTAGATTTTTCTTCCTTCTTGCATGCACTATCTAACAATAGAAAGAACCTGCCTAAGTTCCAAGTTTTCTGATTTTTCTTCCTGCTTGTGGTATCGTTGTATTAGGTAAATAATCGTATTATTATTTTTAATTTTTGGCTATTTTTTTCTCTTTTGGTTATATTTTATTCGCTGGTATTTTTTTGTCAATGGATTTGATGTTGGTATTTGCATTGGGGCTTTTATTTTTGCCATTTGGGTTTGTTGTTATGTTCAATTTTTTTCGGTGCTTTGGAAATCTCAGCAACCTGTTATGTTCTTTCTATTTTGTCTTTGAGTTTGATTATTGATTTTTTTTAGCATCTTGTTGTCATTGCACGTTAGGTGTTTAATAAAAGTTGGCAAAGGAAAAACTTAAGAAGAGATTTATTTTGTTTCTTTTTTTAAGTGTTCACGTACCCTGCGTCTGGCACCATAAGAAGAGAAGAAGACTAAACGCTCTCCACTCGTCTTCCCTATTGTAAGCTTCGAAAACTCTCTTTTTTCCTGGTTATTTAACTTTAGTTTTAACTGTGTTCATCTATTAGCTATTTTGAACTGCAACTTAGTTTGTTTCTTTTTTAAGGTGTTCACATACCCCGCCTGGCACCATAAGAAGAGAAGAAGACTAAACGCTCTCCACTCGTCTCCCTATTGTAAGCTTCAAAAACTCCCTTTTTCCCTGGTTATTTAACTTTAGTTTTAACTGTATTCATCTATTAGCTATTTTGAACTGCAGCTTAGTGTGTGCTAAGTGTAAAATCTATCATGTAGAACTTGAAAATATAACTTGTTTAAAATCTAGATATGGTGTTTGGCTATTTAAGTGTGAGTTGTTGTTGCTTTTTGAACGAATTGAATTGTGCTAATGCACTCAAATTGCCAAATCTGATCAGAGAGTAGCAAAGGAAGTTGCAATTTGGTTTGTTAAAACCTATGCTTAGTAGATAAAAGTAATAAGTTTGGGGAATGTTAATAGCTCAATTGATTGGCTACTTGAATTTTCACTATGTTGGTGAGGGTTCGATTTTCTCGTTCCTCTATCATGACCATTTTGAGCTAATAAGTTTAATCTAGATACAGTTATTGGTTATTTAGGTGTGAATGATTGTTGCTATTTTGATGGATTAAATGGTGCATTTACACTTTAAACTATCAAGTTACCAATTTAAATTTTACACGATTAAGAAGAGGATGGAATTTTCGAAATTGTATCCGAAGTGTAGTAAATTTCATCTGAACCTGAACTCTCTAGCCTCATAATAAAGTTAGCCGCTTTGTTTAACTGGGAAAAGGGGATTATTTTTTGATAATCATGGATATAGATCACTTAAGTTTGGGTCCATAAGAAGTGACAACCCTATGGAGACTCGCAGTGGAATGATATCCAATGAGTAAAGTTTTAGTTGTCTTGGGAGAGAGGGGAGACATGAATTGATTGAAGTTACTCATACTCTAATTAAGAGGTGTAGTGTCTCTCTCGAGTAGCTAACCTTGGTATGTCAGGAACCTGTTACCAAAGATATAAAGATACAATACAATTCTGTTGCTTTCATTTATTGTTAATTTCTAGGAGCTTCTAAAAGCCCTTGGCATTGTCATTCTCGAAATTTTGATATCCTTAATAACCTTTTTTCATCACGATACTACATAGGAATTGTAGAATTTGATCAGGTACTGCATTTTGCTTTCTAGAATAATATCACCAAAGCTGCTTTGTTTTAGTTGTATTGGGAGAGAGGGGCGACATGAATTGATTGAAGTCTCTCATACTCCAATTAAGAGGTGTACAACCTCTCTCAAGTAGTTTACCTTGGTATGTCAAGAATTTGGTACCAAAGATATAAAGATGTAATATAATTTTGACCCTTTCAACTTATGAGAAATTTTAATTTTGAGGTTTCTTATGGGCTATACGAAATTGCTTCAGAAAAATTACAGACTAAGAAAGGAAGGGAGGTAAAAACTGACTTGAGATTGGCTGCCTCAATCAAAATCCACAAGCTAAGAAGAACAGTAATTTTGATGAACATTTTTAACACTACTGAAACCCAAGAAAAACAACAGATTTCCATTCGATGTTGATGGAAATTTGGGTTATTTATTGAAAGCAAGCAAAATTTGTGTTATTTGTCAAAAATCACTGCATGTAAGCGAAATAGGAATATGATTCTTCAACTGACCGTGTGTGTCGAAAATGATGGAGGGCTATTTATTCCTAAGTAAGTGTAATTTGTAGATTCTCAAGTTATCTTTATTTATTTTTCATATGATATCTCCAGTGTTATCTATATTTTATAGAAAAGATGGACTTCCTGAAATTTTAAATATTTAAATAAAATTACATATCGGGTAAACTTTTTCAATATGTGTTTGTATCCATGTACTTATGTAGTGGTCATTTTAAGTGAATTTTCTTTGGAACTTAGCAAGAGTACTAAGAAAATATTCATACAATTTCGTGCACATAATTTAGTTGACGCCTTCTCCTTGGTTCAACATTATAGCAAATAGGGCTTCGGCACTACTACAACAGTGTGCTAATTCTAAGCACCTCATGATGAGAATCTAGTTTTGATAACGCTCGACTAAATTTTGAATCTAAAAATAAATTATAATGTCATTCCATGTCTTTAGATAGGAGAATATTAAGGAAGAATATGGCGATACTTACACCATGAATAGGATAATTACTTTTTCTCATCATTATATGCTCTCTTTTTTCCTTTTAAAGTTGTCATATTGATCCTAAGTCTTTGGGATACCTGATGCTCTTTCTTTCTGGTTAATGGAAGATTTTAGAAGAGGAAAAACAAGATAAAGTGGTTGGATCTAGTTTCAATACATAGTTCAATGATGGTTTAAGGTAACATTTTCCCCCCTTCCTGGTATTTTTTTTAACTCTTAAATTGTATGATGATCCCATAGATGGGGTCTGGCAAAGGTATCTTCACTTTGAATTTTTATGTGTATTTACTTGATGTTGAACGTCCTTTGATTTCTTTGTGTGTTTACTTTTATATTTTAAACCTCCCTAATAAAAATTTTGATTATGCCACTGTATAGTAGTATTAGTAGTTATTTTGTTGTTTTCTTAATAGAGAGACATCTTTAGTGAGGATTTATATATCCAATCACAACTTGAATTTGGATTAACGCGTAGTTGTTATTCTCTTTTTCTTGATCCATTCCTTCCAAAATAATCTGAAATTTGAAAAAAAAAAGGTCAAGAAGGTCCATATTTAGAAAGTGTTCCCTGCTAAGTTTTTAAACTTATATATGTTATATCTTTTTTTTATCCTAATTGTTACACTTCCTTATCAATATATCTCTTCTTTGGCTATGTTTCTTCCTTAATAAGCAGACATTATGAAAAAAAACCTCAAACATGAATCTTCTCAATGCACATATAGTTGCTTCAACTTCTGCTGATGAGCATCATCCTTGTTTTATTTCAATCGTTAAACCTTATTGCTTCACAAAAGCAATTTTGGTAAGTTATTCGAACTGATTTTTGTTTGTCACACCATTCTTTAGAACTCTCGATTCAGATTTTTTTCTGAAGAATTCACTCTGTCAATCGGTTGATGGTTATAGTTGTTCTTCACATATAATGGGAAGGAATGCATTGGAGTCACCAAAAATCATAGCTCTGGTTGTGGTGATTCTGACTTCTGTAGCCATAACAGTTGTTGCTACATGGATTCTTATGACGCGAAACCACAGATATGTGTTTCAGAAGTCCCAAGGCATGTCAGCCTCTTCAGTAGGGACAAAATATTTTTCCTACCCTGAACTTTCATCCTCTTTCAAAAGTTCAATTTCACCATAGACAACATTTTGGATTGCTTGAAAGATGAAAACATCATTGGGAAAGGATATTCCGGTGTTGTATACAGAGTAGAAATGCCTAATGGTGAGGTATTGCAGTGAAGAAGATTTGAAAAACAAAGAAAAATGAGGAACCAGTAGATGGTTCTGAAAGATGTTGGTCAGTGTGGCTTAGGAGAGCTGGACTTTATTGTGGAATCATACGCGGATGGACAAAATTCAAAGTAGAAATAACCAAAGTATATCGACCGTCTATGATAATCAATGTTACCAGCGTATACATTTAGTGCACTTATACATATTTGTATGTGTATTATCTCACAATGTTGGGTCTGTGCTCGCACGGGCCACCTCCTCCTAGTTTAAGAATAAATAAATAAATAATATGTGAAGATGTCACATAGGCTAACCTAACATTCTCTTATATATATAAATATATATATATATATATATATATATATATATATATGATTTGGATAGATTATATAATTCGCTATTATTTAATAATTATTTTTGAGTACGTGTATTGTATAAGAAAATAAATTATTAAAAAATAGTAATTAATTTTAAATCAAATATAATACTTTTTTATTTGAATTTAACAATAAAAATGAAATTCAAGGCATTTTATTTCAAAATGTTAAAATAACTTCTAAATTGTAATCGAATTACACACTCATATTTTGCAGGGGACCTAGTATTAAATATATTTTTAGCATTTGTTTAACGTGACACAAGTCAAAGCTTGATTTTAAAAGAATATAGTAATTCACAAGATTAAATTTTAAGAGTTTCAATTGATTTCTTCGGGGAAAAGATAAAGTGTGAAGGAAAAGATTTTTTATTTTTTGGTTTTTCTCTGGTGTCCGAAGCTCGTAGAGTCCCGACTAAATTGAATCGCGCACTGCAAAGTCTCGTTCGGGGGTGGTGCTCCTAACAGGATTTTTTTGGTTTCTAGGATTCGAACTCGAGACCTCTGGAAAAGATTTTTATTATTTCTTTTGCTTGAAGAGTTATATGAGTGATAACAATTGAATCTCTTTATCATTGCATTCATTGTTGTTTAACTCGCCTAATAGGGGTTATTTTAGTCATCTTTCTTAATTAATTATGATAATAAGCGAAAAAAAATCAAAAAATATCCCAGAAAATGATTTTAAAAATAGCAAAAAAAAAGGTTCCAAAAAAGGGTTTAAAGATAGGCAAAAAAGTTGTTCAAAAAAATCAAAAAAGTCTCAAAAAAAATCCAAAAAAAAAGATAAAATTATTAGTTAAAAAATGATTTTAAAAATAGAAAAAAACCCATCAAAAAATAGGCAAAAGGATATTCACTAAAAAAATGTCATTTACTATTTTTTTAAATAATTATTATTTAATTAATATCCAAATATGTAATATACATTTGACATATTATATTTCATTTCTATTTGAAATCTAAAAATCATATTGTATGAGTTTAAATTGATGAGTATAGAATCTCTTGTTCTTACTTTTCTGTTTTCTCCTCTCGGTAAGTCTTTCACCCTATTTGACTCTCACTAATTGATGTAATAGTAGTGTAATTTGTAATTATCATTATTTGTTTCTACCTTATGTTATATTACCGGGGATAAATATAGTTTGTACTAGCTATCAGGTTTACATACGTATATGAATGTATATGTGCATACGTATATGCATATTATGTATTGTGTTATTATTGTTATTATTTTTATAGATAATATTTTAACCGTTTTAAAATCCTATATATGTGTATGTATATATATTTTATACATATATTTTCATCGTCTTGTGTAATGACCCGTTAGGTCATTTTGAGAATTAATCCTCTTGTTTTCCAAAAATATCATTCACTTAAATTTTAAAGGAGTCATTTATATTATTCAATAATTTTTGTTACTGAATTAAAGGGTAATTTTAGATAATTAATTTAATTGATAGATTAAATTGATCATTTATTTAATATTCTATACCACTTGTTTTATATTTATTCAAATAAAATTAATGAAATTTTTCACTTTTAATACTCATTTAATTTAAAAAGCAAAAAAAAATTAAAAATTAAAAAAATAAGGAAAGAAGAAGAAAGAAAAAAATAAAAGAAAAATAAATAAAGGAAAAGCTTTTAAAATTGAAAAAAAAATTTAAAAAATTATTATTATAAAGGGCTGCTGACGCAGACCTATGTAAAAGAAAAAAGATTCAAGGAACAGACAGCCAATGACGACGCACGAACGACGATGCAGCGGAGAAAAAATAAAACACGGGAAAGAAAAGAAAGGAAAAAGGGGAGAGAAAAATTATGATTTTCATCTTCAAGTGTCAAGGTAATTATTGTCGTCCTTTCTAGTAAGTTTTTATAATATTATGAATAGATTTTTAGGATAGAAACGTGTACAGTTTATGAAAAATATAGTCTAGGGTTCTTAGAATAGAATCTTGATTTGAGGGTCGAATAATGATCTGTTTTAGCTAAAATTTGACATACAAGTTTATTTTATTATAAGTAAATATAATTTGAAAGAAATTTTAGGATTCGAATTCGAGGGCTCGAGGTGACTTTTTGATCCGATTTTTTTTAATCGAAAATAAATATAGCAATATGGGTTTCATTGGATTCATGTTCTTACGTAGATTATGTATTTGAATAGATTTTGAACATCTGGAAGCATTATAAAAGGTTCAAGTTTCAGAGTGATTATTCGATTAATTGAGGCAAATGAACTTTCAAAACTTTGTAATCCTCGTAGAATTCTCAAATTTTCCTTTCTTCTATGTGTGATGCATGATATATTTATGATATTATAAAAAAAAATAGGGTGATTAAATATAAATATGAATTGGTGTGGTGTTGTAACACTTGAATTGAAAAATATGGTTAAATGATGAGCATTCTATATTGAGATATATTGTTGTGGTTGGTGATTATGAGTGAATTTGTTTGTGGACATCATCTCATGTTCATTAATTCTATGTCACGCATACTTGCATTGGTTCTGGTTGTAAATGTGAGAGAGATAGTGACAATTGGGGCCGAGGTCTTTACCGGTTGAGATGTGATGCCGAGGTCATTGCCGGCGATATTGTGATACTGAGGTTGAGGTCTTTACCGGTCGACATATGATGTCGAGGTCATTACCAGCGATATTGTGATATTGAGGTCGAGGTATTTACCGATCGAGATGTGATGTCGAGGTCATTGTCGGTGATATTGTGATACTGTGATGTCGAGGTCATTGCCGGCGATATTGTGATACTGAGGTCGAGGTCATTGCCGACGATTATTGCATAAGCATTTGCATCTCATCCTTG
>JBCEWC010014878.1:0-14087 GCA_038996855.1 Solanum aculeatissimum
GATCTTTGAATCAAGTCCCACATACCTTAATTCCACTAACAATAAGCAAGGTTAAACTTAGTCAACGTCTTCTTCCCCGAATTCTACAAGCTTGCTTCAATGGAGGCTAAGAGAGTCTTAGAATCTTAAGAGAGTGTATAGGATAGTTTGATTGGATGAATGAGGGCTTGGGTAATGTTTTAGGGGTTTAGGAGACCTTAGAGGACCAAAAAGGGGCTTAAGGGAATGCTAAATCATGAAAATACCATTAATAAAACGCAACTTTCTAGAACTGAGCAGTGTCAAATGGCAGCTACAGTGTCGTCTAATAGTGCACGGCCCGTCAACCCCTCCATCAAACAATACTTAAACAAAGTTTTCAGCGTGAACTCTCGGAGGACTTTTTGTAACACTTCACGAACCACTTGCCGGACCGTCTAAGGTGTAAATGTCCGTGTAAGGTCCCTTCAAACCTTACTTAGCTTCCCAAAAGTCATACTTGGCTTGGTCAAGCTACTGCCCCACTTCACGGGGCAGTACACGGATCGTCTAGGTCCAAATGGACCGTCCAAGGTATCGTTGACTTACACTTGTCTTAGGGGTTGTTCCAGGACACCCCTAGCTCACTGTACCACTTGAAAACACCCCAGACGAGCCGTGAAAATTTTCATGGTTCGTGGCCCTGTCCTTGGCCACGTTTCTGAGCCTATCTCCAATGTCTTCCGAATTTTAGACAGTCTCACTGTTTGGGGCATATCTCCCTCATCCGAACTCCAAATTGAGTGAAACTAGCTGTGTTGCAAAGCTAACTCAAATAGCTTCAATTTTATATATAGTATCCTACATGTTTCATCCCACAAATAAAGTTATGACTATTTGAAATACACTGCTGAAATTGTCCCTCTAGGACACCAACTAGTCCAATTTGCATTCGGCAACTTAAACTCAACCCGTGGCTACCAAAACTCAACCATGACCAGTATTACATCATATAATGCCAATCATAAGGAGATTTTGAAAATTTTTAGGTTGTTACATAGGCCCGCAAACAACCTGCAATTCTGCAGCATTTGGAGCAATCCACTCGAAATGATAAATTTTGTGTCATCCTTTAGTGGAGGTAACACAATCGCTCCCATAACGTCCACTATCATAGGGTTAAGCCGATAATGGTTCCATTAATTTGTTGGGGCTTGCAAACCCTATGGTTATGGATTCAGGAGTAGTGGATTTTCATCGTTCGGATTAAGTGTTACATTCACTGCATCACCAGCAGTATTGTTTGTATTATCTTGGGTCATCCTCCGTAGTGTTCGTTTGATCTCTGGAGCAAATGGAGTCAAGGGATTATCTTGGCTCTGAGTGTTGTGCTACACTACACCTGCACACAAAAGTAACAACAACAACAACATACCCAGTGAAATTCTAGTGGGATCTGGGAAGGGTAAAATGTATGTAGACCTTACCACTATCTCAAAGGTAGGGAGGTTATTTCCTGGAAACCCTCATCTCAAAACCCATAGGTAAAATAAACTAGATATAAAAAAAGGGAAAGAAAAAGAAAAGGAAATTGAAAGAACAACTAACAATGAAAAGTATGATAGTGTGTAAACACGATAGAAAAATCAACGTATATATGACGAATAATGAAAACACATGATATAAAAACATGACTAATCCAACTACCCTATTATACCCCAAGTCTAGACAAAAGCAAAAATAACAAAATGTAAAATTAGGGAAAAAGGTTAATCCTCCAAAATTACTTGAATTAACCAAGTCTAGTTGTATTCCCTAGCAACGGCGCCAAAATACTTGATGTCGCTTAAGCCACACCTTCTTTTTAAGGTACAGTGGTCGCTGTCAAGTAGTTAACCTAACCGAGGTTAGGCTCGATCCCTCAGAGAATATGGTAGACTCAAGAATTAATTCAATGTAAGTTTGAATGATTAACCTACTTATCTCCCAAGAAAGAGGGTTTTTCATAAAGTAAAATTAACTAAACTAAATGAATGTAGGTGATGAGAAACCAGTAGAAGCGCTAACTAGGGTCATGTGTTCTCCATCAATCCCTAACTTGGTATTATCGGATAAATGCAATCGTTTTTAGTGTGTAGGTGTAGGACAGTAGGCTAGGTTCACCTAAACCTTTGATCCATTGAATAGGTAAATTTTATCCTGCAACTTGATCTGTCTCTGTGATGTAACATTACTAACACATACTTTTTATCCCAGTACAACCTCCCCTTGATCCAGTTCGGTTGATTAAACGAGAACATCTCAATTGAATCATGTTAATTACCTCTTTTCCTATTTATTACTTCCTTGATTCAGCAAGTAACACTAGGCGAGATCTAACGTAGACCTCCATTTAAAAGCAGTAAAAGTGAAGAGGATTAATTAATACAACCTAACACACCTTCCTAGAATTACACAATATCCAATTTTACCTTATTAGTTCCTCATAGTTCTCACAACCCTAGTTGTGGATTTAGCTATGCATGATCAGTATAAATGCATAAATTATGAAGTAGAGTAACGTAATTAAGTACTTACATAGATGAATTAAGAATATGAAATCCAACTCTTCAATTAGAATCATAAGGTTGAATTAAGAACACACAATAATGTTTCTCCTCTCAAAATATAGTAAATCTTAAGTGTATCCTCTAAAACCTTGTTCAAACTTCGTGACTGTTGGGCAGGCTTTTGAAAAAATAACCTAAAAACCTATTTATAATATGTAAAATAGAAAATCAAAATGGACTAGAAAAATTATGTCGACACACTCTACGGGCAGGTTCACAGCTCATGCATCATTCTACGGGTCGTACGTCGGGGTTTCGTAGAATGCAACCAAAATTTGGAGACTACTTCTATGAAACCTTTCCACGGAACATGTAAGATTCTATGGCCTATGGGAGGTTTCGTCTGATGACTTTTCAGAATTTCTCCACTTTCTAATCCTCAAGGCACGACCACACTCTTTGACTCATGAATTGATCTACAACTCATTGGCTTCCTTTGTAGAATTCAACTCAGAAATTTACCCCTAACTTGAAATTGATACGTGTCCCCATCTACGGCTCGTGAACATTTCCACGACCCACAAAGGATTTTTTGGATCATCAAATTTTAATTTTTCAGCCCACTTTGTCCAAACAACCATGTCAACAATAAAATTCTGCAAAACAAACACACAAACACATCAAATCTACTAACATCGCTTTGAGAACACACAAAATTTCAAGTTTTAAACATCAAAAGTGTTGCATTTCGGGGACACATCACAAGTATAACTAAAAGAAGTCCATTGAAAGTTAGGAGGTCTCACCAAAAAGGCTAATGAAGATATAATCTCAACGGAGAATTTGTTGATGATCTCGCGCACCTATATCAGTGTCATAAGATAATACAAAATCTAAAATCATTAGTAAATAGAATGTACGATATGTAACACAACTGAATAGAACAATAATAAAACTGAATACTCATACCAAAAGAATTACTAAAATACCTCGACTGAAATAAAGTATGTAAGTGTAATGAAATATCAGAGATTTACAAATGAATTAAAGAACTAAATGCAATTCCTTTCTTTTTTTGAAAAATAATACTTTTCTCTTCTCGAGGAGTTTTTCTAACCAACAATTACCACTATGAACCTGATGTTGATACAACATACTTTTCATGTCACCAGAATCGTTTATTATCTTGCCAAGATAAAAGACAAACTCATCTCATGGATCCATCTAAAAATTTCTAATCAAGGATTAAAGTGAAGTGTTTGTTGAATCAACAATATGGTCCTATCCTACATTGGATACATAGTCTGTGGGGCTTGAGTCATTTGAACTCTTACCTTAATCATCACACTATATTAATCCCAAAACATGCAATAATGCTTATATAGTAAAATATTTGTGGCTAAATACTTAAAATGCTCCTCTAAAGTCACAACAAACTCCACGTCAATGGATTGGAACTTCTTTCTCAATCTCTTATTGTTTCCTTCAAAATAAGCATGTTTTTTAAGTACAAGTAATGCATTGTGAACTACTCAAGTTCCCTTAAAATTCTTCTTTTACTAATTGCTTGAAAATACTTTTTCTTTAACTAAAAAATGCATAATGTAGAGCAATATAAAATCTTCAACAACTCAAATAGGATTAATTTGAAAATAAGCATGAACAACAATCAAGAATAAAATCATATAAGGAATCACAAGTTCAATGATAGAGATTTGAATTCAATCACAATGAATAATATGAAATCAAAATCTAAGAAAAGAATTGGGTTAACCCTTAAGTTGATAGGCTACAAGTTTTGCCTTATCTTCTAAACTCACCCCAATAATAGCAAACACGTTATACATCTTATCAATGAATTATTGGGGGTCCTCTTCTATTTTGGAGCCATAGAACTCTGAAGAGTGAATCCTTGTAAAATCCCTAACTTTTGAAGTTGGGGTGGGAGCATGAGGAGCTTCGTCTCCTTGGTTCAATTAGTTGGTCACGGCTTGTGCCAACATAGCAATGAAATTCTGGTACTCGGCAGGAGTGACCCCTTCTTCTTCTTGGGGAGCTTGGGGAATCAGAGGGGTCGGATCACCCTCAGGTGTGGGAGCACTATGTGGCATTCTCCTTTGCGGCATGATCTAAAAGAGTAAAAGATCATCCGTTAGGAAAAGGGAACCTTAGTTAAAATCTATAACACAACATAGAGTATGAAGAAGTGAATTATTTCCTAAAACGTCTCATAAACTCCTATTCATAATTATGGCGCGCTTCATAACCATGAAAAAAACTCTACTTGATGTGGTGTGTTGGATTTTCGAGGAACATTTACAAACCTAGTGCTCAGATACTAAGCTTATCATGATCCAAGTCTAAGGTCTAGATGTGACACAGTGAATAGGAAACCCGAAGGCAACCCAAAAAAGACTCTTTATATATCATTTGCACATCCTAGGTTACAGAAGCATAATTAAACAATCAACCAAGTAACAAACAATTCTAAGGGAAGCGGGACTTTGGACTCAAGCTATGGGGATATTTTAGAGGAGAGGATTTGCATGAATCACACAACAAATAAAGTCTAAGGGGCGGGTAAGTATGACTCATGCTATGGAAATATTATCAGGACTTGGGACTTCCATCACATCATCAACAAGTATCAACACACACAAGGGAATAGGGACTAAGGGAAGTCTTTCATAATCACATAAACATAATAGGATTCAAGCTCAATATATACATTTTCATATCCAAAAACACCTCTAATATGAATAGAATGGGGGCCAAGACATCTCCTGGGCTCACCCTCAAAAGGTAAGTAAACAAAATATACAAGTCTTAATTAAGGCATGAAAGTAAAGTGGATAGTCCTCGGAGTGGAGGACTCACCATTAGTAGTCTTCAAATGATCCGGCTAGCCATAATGAGGAGGAGGATGGATAGGAGTACATGCTTAGATCATGTAGGCAAAAATTATGTGTTAGTACTTGGTATGTACTAAGTATGTGAGGTGCAATGCAAGCAAGGAAACATAATCCATAATTAACATATGCCTAACCATGATGAATGAGCATGAGATCAATATTACATGTATGATCAATGCTTAAATCACACCATGCATGGAGATAGCAGAACTTGAATAATATAACATACATATGTGAGCAAAGACCTTAACTGACATATAAGACCAAGCGAGCTACTACTTGGAATTTTGATATTTTCCTCCTCACCAAAAAAGGAGTGGTCTACTTGTTAAGGTAAATCAAACTTGACCCCATGTAGTGAGTAGCTTGACCTAGTTGGATCCACTAGTAAAAGTCTATTTAGAGAAAATAACATGAACCTATGGTGGAAAATAGTTAAGAGACCAAGACTTTATATAAGGACCAATTGGGTCGAACCCTCACCTTAAGTCTCTTTTGGTGCTAAGTCTAGTCCCACAGAATACTTGACATAACCATAATTTAATTATAATTTGAACGATATGTAGAAACATAGCAATATGATAAGAGTGGCCCATTCATATACTTGACCCCTACAAGTGAGTGTATACCTTATACTAGAGGGTAAAAAAGTCATAAACTTGACCCCTTCTAGTGGACATAGCTTTACACATGAGGATAGGACTTGCAATATACTTGACCCCTTCTAGCGAGCATTAGTTTGCACATGAGGGTAAACCACTTATCATATTTGACCCCTTCATGTAGACAGCATTCATTCACAAAAGGGTGGAATATAACATAAGGGCTCAACATCTTACTTACTAATCATAGAAACCTTTCATGAGCTCAATGCATACTGAGGAGCCCATAATTTATCATATCATACTTGTCTTGCAATTCATGCAATAGCATTTCATCAACGTAAGAATCTTTGTCATGATAATTTAGTCAAACATGGCAGGTATGTGCACATGTACTTAAAATCCATGCAATTCAAGAGTGTGATTCATTGGGAATGAAAAATAAATTTTATTAGAAAGATATTCTAATCTACCCACAAACCTTATAGTAGAAAGCCCCAATTTAGGTATCATGAAATTGACCTCATATTCACAATCTTTCATAGTTTACTTCATACATAGTTTCAATAGATATAAATCAACTCATGACATATACCTTCAATAGGTTTTCATGCTTAACAATCAATACTTGAAGAATCCAAACTTGATCCATATATATAATGCATAAAATAGACCATCATAAAGTGCATAATAATAACATCATATGCAAGAGTTCATAACATGTTTCCATGTAGTTGGAGAAGAAGATGGTTGGATTTGTGGGAAGAAAGGTCCCCACAATCAAACCCAAATACCTTGGTGCAATTCTTTATGGAGAAAAATCTGATTTGGAGATGGGGAACACGAAACCCTAGCTTGGTTTTCTTACTTGCAACCTTGGAGAAGGCTTTAGAGTGTTTGGGACTTAGAAATATTTGCAGTGGAGGAGAATGAGTGAATTAGGGTTGAAAAGGCTGATAAGGGACCATTTGAGGGGTAAAACGACGTATTTTAGGCTTTAATTAATATGAAATATCAAATTCGCCCCTTTTACAAATCTGGTTGGACAGGACCACGAAACTCCATTTACGGGTCGTGATCTATTCTACGGATCGTAGAATGAGTTTTGTCTATTGTCACTTTTGAACTTTCAGAGATTGTTCCCTAATCCTAAAAACCATGACACAGCCTACGTCTCATAGAAGATTATATGGATCATCTGATAAGTCGTGGATCAAATTTCTGAAGAACCCCAATTTCACCAAGTCTGACCCTCATTCTATGAACAACATTTACAACTCGTAAAATAATATATGACCCGTGAAAACTCTCGTACAAAGTTGTCCTCAAAATTGAGCTACTGGAATTGCTCATGAACCACTATATGACTCATACCTCGACCTATGACTCGTAAACCCCTTCGTAACAACTGACACTTCAAAAAACTTTTAGTACTCTTTTATTGGACTTTCATACTTTTCTTGAGTGGGGTCTTACAATCAATTATGTGTCCCATCTCACCACACCCAAAGCAAGCACCCGAGGGCTTCAAGCATGCACTTGAATGATTCCTACAACACATATTACTTCGGGGAGGCAATGGTCCACCTCCAACTTGTGCCCTAGGAGGAGGCACTCTCTCATTAGCAACCCTCGCATTTGAACCTTGGCCCTATTGGAAACAACCATTCCCACCACAACTCCTAGAGTTAGAGAACCCTCCATTATAACATGCCTTCTTAGAGTCATTCACCCTTTTCTCTTTGAGCTTCTCTCCCTAATTTGTTCAACATAATTTATGAGCTTGAAAATGTCCATATCTCGAATAAGCATTGTTGTATGACACTCCTTTACAACCAAATCAGAGATCCCAAAAATAAACTTATGCTTTCTTGCACAGGGGTCAGCCACCAGCATAGGAGCAAACTTTGAGAGCTTCGTGAACCTGAGGGCATAATTCCTTACACTCATACCACCCTTCTTAAGATTGATAAATTCTCTTAGCTTGTCCTCTCTAAGCTCAATATGGAAGAAACGATCTAGAAAAGCAAACTTAAACTCTTCCCAACCAACCCTATTATCAGGAACCTTCTCCATCAACCATTAAGCATACTACACTTGAGCCACATCTTTCAACTGATAAGCAGCTAGTTCAAATTTCTTCTTTGAAGTCACCCTCATAATAGTCAACACCTTAGAGAGTTCATCAATGAAGTCTTGGGCATCCTCATTAGGTTTTGAACCATAGAACTCTGGAGGATTCATCCAGGTGAAATATCCCACTCTAGTAGCCGGAATTTATACTTGAGGAGGAGCATTGGCCTGCTTATCCTTGTTGACCATTGCTTGAGCTACCATAGCTAGGGTAGTACGAAGCTCATTCGGAGTAATCGGCTCCTCCATGGGATCTTGACGGACTTGTTCCCCAGCAATAGGAGCCGGTCTCAGTAAGGGAGTTCTTCTTAGAGGCATCTTCTATAAGGCATCAAGGATGTCATTAGAGTTAGAAAATTTCAAGGCATCTTTCACAGCATGACATAAATAGTGAAGAAGTGAGACATTTCCTAAAACGTTACCATAGCCTCCCACTTATAGGTATGGTTCACTTTCACACCGATGAATAGGACTCTACTAGATGCGGTAGTTGGACTCCAAGGATCATTTTAAAATCTTAGTGCCCTGATACCAAGATTTTCATGACCAGAGCCTAGGGCCTAGGAGTGACATGGTGAATGGAGACTCGAGAGTCCCAAAACAATCCTCATAGCATACATATGCATGTCATTGGTTCAAATGTGCATAGTTATACATTAAACACATGGTTCTACGGGGCGGGTAAGTATGACTCACGCTATGAGGATGTCATAGGGATAGGGATTTATATGAATTCACAGAACAAATAGCACATAAAACTAAGGTACGGATAAGTATAACTCACGCTATGGGGATTGAAGGGACTTAGTACTTTCCACATTTCCATACATCATCATATCCATAACATCATAAGCAACATAACATCCCAAGCATAAACATAGCATATTCGTACAAGGAGTTTGTGATGTCCAACAATGCCTCTATTATAGAAAGAATATAATATCAATATGCCATGAACTGAAGTATCTCGAGACATCGCAGGCCTCAGGTAATAGAGATACAAAATATGATGTGTGCATGCCAATGTCAAAATACATAAGTAAGGATTATGCATATCAATGCCATAATATAAGTAAGAAATGTGCATACCAATGTCACAATATAAGTAAGGAATGTGTATACCAATGTCATATTAATCATATAAACAGTGCATACCAATGCAACCAATAGGTATAAGCTTAGTGCATACCTATCCAACAACAAAGTATAAACTCAGTGCATACCAATGCAACAATGGAGTACGACATGTGCATACCAATGCAATAAAAAAAATATAAACTCAGTGCATATCAATACAACAATAAAGTAAGATATAAGAGATGGCTCATAAGTAGTGATTTCTGTGTAAAATGGTCATCGCATTACATAGGCTAGGTCAAACACATCGATTAGTACCACAATTCCATCAATAGGCCATCTAGCATCTCTTTCTCATCAACATTCAATTTCTGCAAGTAACAAAAATATGCTCACAATTTTCAAATATGTCACAAATATCACCAAAAATCCATTTAACCTTTCAAAGGTATTCAAGGTCTCATATTTTCATAACTATGTCCAAAGTGTCTTAAGCCTCAAACATGTCATCTCAAATCAACACTAGAATCACAATTTACTCATATATCTACTTGAGCGGATTCATATATCCATCGCAAGGCTAATATATCAAATCACCTACTCATGAATCAATCTACATCTTCAATTAATACATAACATACTCAATAACTTAAATCTAGTCCCAAAAAAGTTAGTTGAACCTACCTAAAAGTCGAAACTACACTCGAACAAAATTTCAATCAACTCAAACCTCCAAATGATTCTCGAATCGCTCAGCAACTATCAAAATTAGATAGTACGCATCAAGAGGAGCATTTTGATACCCATATTAGCATGAATTAAGCATAAGGGCAAAATGGTCAAAATTAAGGCTAAAATTTAAAGTTCCTGAATCTAGAAATTGACTTTCAAATAAAGTTTTACGCGAAAAATGGAGTTCGTGGGCGCAAATCACATAAAAATTGAGTTCAAATTTAGTGAGAAATCCTTAGTTAAATTTTCCAAATCAAACACCAAAAATCCCCAATTTTGGACATTCAAAATCATGAAATTCAAGACAAAATCAAGATAAAACTCATGAAAAATGATCAAAATAATGTTGGAAACACTTACCCAAATTAAATCTTTGAAAACCTCTTCTCAAAATCACCCAAAAATCTTGAAGTTCGTGAAAAATATTTAAAAATAGTGTTTCACGAGTTTAAAACTATCCAGGTATAAAAATTACTCCGCGATCGCAGATGAGGTTTCGCGAACGAAGGAGACGGACCCAAAAGACCTCCGCGATTGGAGAGCCCATCCCGCGAACATGGAGTGTTAGCAGAAGGGGGGTCACACGCTCATGTGCTCCGCGAATGCAGAGCCTATCCCGCAAACGCGGAGGGTAACAAGACCCAAACCTTCGCGAATGCAGAGAAGAAAAGCATCTGCACTAGATATCAGCAAAATCAACAAAACCAAGTTCAATCTCTTACTTGAAACGGACCCTTGGAACTCATCCAAAATCATATTTTCACAAACTTTATATGTATCCATACCAGAAACAGCGATCCAGACTCAACAAAATCATCAGAAATAAGTTTCAAGGCCTCCTCGCCACATTTACCAATCCAACACTATAAAATAAATTTGGAACTCAAAATATCAAAATTGCCCTCGACAACTCCGAAAAAATATAAAAGGTCATTTCTAGCATTAGTTTCACCATTCGAAACTACTAAAACTTTTAAAATTTCAATCCGAGCTTTCGAACTCCGAATGTTGATCAAAGCCAAACTTTGATTTCGAAAATAATTAAAATCACAACTTTGGGCCTAAAAACCTTATTTTAATTCGGAATTCGGTTTTGTAACTTCTCATACTTCAATTTCAACATTCCTGAGCTAATGACAATCGACGGTTCCCCGATCCGACACCAAAAAATTAGAATGGTACAAAAACTCACTTTTTAATAATTTAAGCTTCTAAAAGTGCCAAAATGCATATTTTCCATTTGAAAAACTTAGAATTTCAATTCTAACCATTCAGATTATTCAAAATAGGTCCAAAGAAACTTAAAGAAGGGTAAAATAGTCATTTTCACAGATAAAGTAAAAAATGACCAACCAGGTCATTACAGATGGCATAAATGAACTCAACTATTAACGGATAACATAAATTAGTATTTCTAAATTGATGGCATATTTGAGTTTTATTTCTTTTTAAAATAATGTAATTATTAAGTGAGTGATTATATGAAAAGTCAACTACTTGACCTATTGATGCGAGCAAATTTTAAACCAATTGAATCACAATGCATGCTTTCATATATTTTAACTTGTTTGATTCATCAATTCAATCCAACCTGTTAATTTTAGAAGTCCTACAGAATGATATAATTGTTACAACACTGCTTATTTTATCCTTTAAATGGATTAAATTTGTAATTTTTATCTTTTAAATAAATTAAAAATTGATGTTTAATTTTTTTCATTCAAAATTTTATTTTTACGAGGGATAAAAATAAAAATAAAAATCAGTACAAAATATGTGAATGACACAGTAAATATGAATCACAAGATCAATGTGAATCGCGGATGGGATTCTGCGAATGCAGAGGAGGTGGACCAAAAAAAACCTTCGCGAACGCGGACTGTTAGTAGAAGGGAGGGGGGTCACATGCTCGTGTGCTCCGCGAACGCAAAGCCTATTCCTCGAACGCGGAGAAGAAAAGCACCTGTACTAGATATCAACAAAATCAAGTTTAATCCCCTACTCGAAACGAACCCTTGGAACTCATCCAGAATTAGAATTTGACAAACTTTATATGTATTCATACCAGAAATAGTGATCCAGACTCAACAGAATCATCAGAAATCAATTTCAAGTTCTCCTCGCCGCATTTACTAATCCAACTCAATAAAACTAGTTTTGAATTCAAAATATCATAACTGCCCTCGACAACTCTGAAAAAATATAACGAGACCATATCTAGCATTAGTTTCACCATCCAGAACTACTAAAACTTTTGGAATTCCGATCCGAACTTTGAATGTTGACCAAAGTCAAACTTTGGTTCATGAAACAACTAAAATCACAACTTTGGGCCTAAAAACCTCATTTTAACTCCGGATTCAGTTCTGTAACTTCTCATAGTTCAATTTCAACATTTTGAAGCTAATAAAAATCGATGAATCCCTGATCCGACGCCAGAAAATCAAAATGGTATAAAAACTCACTTTTTCAATAATTTAAGCTTCTAAAAGTGCCAAAATGCATATTTTCCATTTTTAAAACTTAGGATTTCAATTCAAATTGTTCAAAATAGGCTCAAAACAACTTACAGAAGGGTAAAATAATAATTTTCACAAATAAAATTAAAAAATGACCAACCAGATCATTACAGATAGCATAAATGAACTCAACTATTAACGCATAACATAAATGAGTCTTTTCTAAAAATTTAATGGCATATTTGAGCGTTTTTTTTAAAAAAAATAATGTAATTTCTAAGTGAGTGATTGTATGAAAAGTCAACTATTTGACCTATTGATGCGAGCAAATTTTAAACCAATTGAAGCACCATCCGTGCTTTCATATACTTTAACTCATTTGATTCATCAATCCAATCCAACCTGTTGATTTTAGAAATCCTACCGAATGACATAATTGTCACAACACTGCTTATTTTATACTCTAAATGGATTGAAATTGTAATTTTTACCTTTTAAATAAATCAAAAATTGATGTTTAATTTTTTCCATTCAAAAAAATATTTTTACGAGGGATAACAAGAAAACATGTGAATGACGCAGTAAATGTGAATCACAAGATCAATGCAACTTTTTTGTGTGTGTGTGTGTGGTGGCGTGGGGGGGTGGGGGGGCGCAGAAATTTAGCTTCAAACGAATTTAATATTTTGATGGGGAATATAGATGTGATAATTTATTAAAATATTAAATTTAAATACAAAGAATTAAAAATATACTTTATTTCAATTTGTTTAGTTTATTTTAACTTGACATAAAATTTTTTAAAAAAAATTGAATCTTATGACTTCAAATTAAGGATACGTCAAAAGTATCAAAATATCCTTCAATTTTATGGTATTGAATATATACCAGGCAAAAAGTTAAAACAAGAAAGAATCATGTACGAATTAAAAAGCAAAGTCGATCAAACAAGAACTAGAAAAAAAGTAATAAAGTCAATACTAAAAAACTTTAATAATTAAATTTATGAAATTTAAATCTACACTTCTCCCTTCCTCTGTTTTATCTGAAGACAATATTAGTACAATCTTCTTCTTTTTTGCTTTTTAAATTATTACGTAACTTTCTCGTCCTCTAGTTTAGTTTGCACGTTTTCTTGTCCTCTATAAATCTGCACAATCTTAGCCATTTCTCTTCTTAGGTTATCTCTAACACATAGTTCCACTTTCCCCTTATCAGCTTAATTATTAATTTCTCTTCTACTACTACTTTCTAGTTTCCTTTTCCCACTTGTTTGCATTTAAATTGAAATTAAGTTAAAGAAGTTCGTTTAAACTGAGAAGAGATGGAAGGAGGAGTAATAGCTGATGGAACAGATGCAACAGCTTTCAAAGAATGTTTAGCACTTTCGTGGAAGAATCCTTATGTTCTTCGTCTTGCTTTCTCTGCTGGAATTGGTGGTGTTAAAATCTACTACTATGCAACTGCAAATATAAGGAACAAGCTTCTTTTGTTGAAGGTGTTTTGAGACTACATTCAGTGCTCCATTGGAGAAGTTACATTTTCTACTCATCTGAACGATGCCATTACTCATCCTTTTTTATAGATGCTGGAATAACCTTTCTAACCAACTAACTGATTTGTAACTAACTCATCACACTTCTCACGTGGCCCCTCTAACAGAAT
>JBCEWC010014879.1:0-14086 GCA_038996855.1 Solanum aculeatissimum
ATTAGGTGATCCAATAACTCCAAATTGTGAATATATGTTAAGGTCCTTTCCTAAGTAATTGAAGTGTGTTAGATGTTTGAGGTCATAAGGGACACCCAAGGTCAAGGTAAGTTCAAAACATTTCCACCGACTAAGTTTTTGTAGGAGTTGATAGAAGGGTCAACTTCAAATGACTATATCTCCTAAAGTATACTATTTATTGATACTATATTAAACTCCTTTTCCAACTAGGATACTATAATACAATCCTTTCCGAAGTAAGATTCTATATACTATTCCTGTTCTTATTCTAAGTAGGATTGTAGATATTATTCTTGTTCATATTCCTATTCTACCAGTTATCTATGTATCTAACTTTGTACTTCTGTTTAAAATCACTTTATGCAGTTGCAATCTGTTGAAATTATCCCCAAGAAGATCGTTTATATCCTCAAGGACATCAGGTACTATGTTGTGCCCTGCTCACATGCCAACACATAGTAGCCTATGTTGCCTTGGTTGAAATTTATAACATTCCTCTGAATCCTGTTTCTTGCTGTTTGTTCAAAGGAATATTTCGGGACTTCTTAGTGAATTGGTAGAGGAGTTCAACACAGAGAAATTTCTGGCCTTGTTTTTGGACTCTCTTGTTGAGTACAGGTGGAAATAGCTGCTTTACCTGCTGTGGCGTTTTACTATTTGCTTGACCCACTGACTTTGATGTTGTTTGTTTTATAGTTGTTCCGATGATCTTTGCCATGGAACTCTGTTGTCTATAGTAGATATGGTTCCTTTAAAGGACTCTGTTGCTCGTATAGTCTCCAAGTTGCTTAACACATCTTTGCGAATATTGAAGGACACTGATTCAGCAGGTGCAGGTTTGCTTTGTTTTAAAATTAGCAACCATCTATTCCATCCTAGTGCATTTAAAATATTTTCATTGATTTCGCCAAGATGGTGTGCATAAATGTCATATTTGTTATAACTAGTTGAGTCCCGCGCAGTGTCCAAGCGTCTGCTTAATTTAAATCCAATTAAATGTTGATAAAAGGAAAAAGGTACCTGGGTTCAACGAAAAGAAGCAAAAGAGGTTTTTTTTTGGAGGGGGGGGGGGATATGTGACAGACTTGATATGAAACTAAATTAGCTCCCATTCTTTTGGGTGATAACCTTTTTACCTTTTAGTTTGTAGTGGTTAAAAGGGTATTACGGGAAGAAACATACAAGTAACTGTGTTAGACTACTACTCTGCTCACCCTTCGTGATGAAGACTCCTGATGTTCTTTAACTGCATATCTGAATAAGCTTCTCAGATCCTATAGATTCTTGAATAATTTTCCTCTTTCTGCTTTTGCTAATTTGTATTTCTTTTTTCATGTCATTCTATGTTTATAATTGTTAGGGAGTCGGTGCAATCAGATTTTGGTTTCTCTCCTTAAGAAATATCTGGTCGAGTCACGTGAAGCTGTCAACAGATATATTGAGGTTCGTTTTTCTTGCTTGTCTCCATATTCTGTGTGGTTTTTGATCTTTTCTTATTTGTGCGGTAATTGTTTAGTTTAATCATTCATGTAAAATATCTTTTCTTCTTTGCATGCAGGATATTAAACTGCGGTCAAAAAATGACTATGAAATAGTTATCAGGATGTTGAACTGCAATTTAGATCTTTCACAGGAAATATCTGATTCAAAAGTTTGGTTTGCCATGGAACATCCAAAGGTATCTTTGTTTACCTTCCCGTATTATATATTTCTATCCTGATGGCTTCACCCTTTGGGCTGGCTATTTCTCTCTTATCTTTTGTTTATAAGTGCTGTGTCACTTTGTAAAAGAAAAAGGATAGTTTGCCAATTTAAAAAAGAAATAATAGAACATTTTACACTTCACATCTTCAAATGGGTGAAAGGCATGAGTACAATTGGGATTTTTTCCCTGATACTGATGATTTGGAGCAATCTTTAAAGCAGCAGAACATGGTTGGCAGTAAGATGATCTTTTCCACTAAATGGATCAGAATGGGTACATATTCGACCCCATTGTTAAGTTTTATAGCGGCAAGAAAAACAACGCAAGTTACAACAAGACTGACAGAAGGATAGCAGCTAAGCTGCACTGCTGTTGGCATTTTGAGTTAAAGAGTTAACCAGAAAATGGAGTTGTCCATCTTCTGATAAGAAACTTAACCGATACAAGTTAATTCTTCAACTAAGAAGGGATATTGAGTTTTTGACATTTGGAAGAAGTGCAGTGATTTTTGTAATAAAGATCAGATTTCTTATTATAAAATATAGGTCAGTTTTGTTATTAGGAAAAAAGTCTGGTACTTTTTCAAAATGCTGTTTTACGGAATGGCACTCAAAGGTGGCCTGGTGGACAATGAAGTGGGTTGAAAACCACAAGGTCTTAGGTTCAAATCCCAGTCGAGATAGAAAACACTAGGTGAGTTTTTCCCATCCGTCCTAGCTTGGTGGACAGAATTACCTTGTACATGTTGGTGGTGGAAAGTGACAGATATTCGAAGGATTAGTTGAGGTACGCAAAAGTATATCCAGACACCACGGTCGTAAAAAATAAAATAAAATAAAATATTGTTTTAAAGAAGAGATGATCATCTGTTACTGTTCTTTTTAAAAAAAGAAAGAAAGATGATCATGTGTCTGTACTTTGTAAATGATGTTTTAAAGAATAGATCATGGTGCTTTGTACTTGTCGTTTTAAAGAGCTTCTAAGATCAAGAGATCAAATCTAGTTAAGTATGGTACAAACTATTATTTACACATTTATATGAGTTTTCCTTGCAGGCAGAGGTTCGGCGGTCTGCCCTTTTGGGCCTGGATGTGCGTGGTATGTTGAATGTTGAAGCAGCGGATTCTCAGGTATTGCTTCATTCCTTTAATCTAGATGTGCTGTATTCCCTTTCACAACTAGTTGTTTTTCTCTGGTTTTTGACTTAATCTGGAGAGAATTTAATCTAGATATTCTATACTTAGATCATAAACAAAATTAGTATTATTATTCTAATAAAAAATAGACCTTGGGCCTTGACTCAACCCTAAAAACTGCTCATGAAGCGAGTATTGCTTACAACTATATAAAGAAGGGCAAGCCCGGTGCACTAAAGTTCCTGCTATGTGTATGGTCCGGGGAAGGGCCTGACCGCAAAGGTCTATTGTACGCAGCCTTACCTTGCATTTCTTCCAGAAGTTGTTTCCAAGGCTTGAACCCATGACCTCTTGGTCACGTAGCAACAACTTTACCAGTTACAACTATACAAAGAGATCTTTCCATTCCTAAATAGTTGATTTAGGGAACTCTACACCCCCCACACTCAAGCCTACTGGAGCATAGATGATATAATATGAGGGCTCAACATTGGGTAAAACCAAGGATTGGGATGTGCCTGACTTCGATACTATGATGAGAAAATTCCGCCTAACTAAGCCCAAAAATTAGCTCATGAGGTGAGGAACTCTGAGGATTGCCAAAGACCATATAAGGAGACCTAATAATTTTACTTACAACCTATGTTAGTCTTTGACACAACATATGCCTGCTCAAGAATGGACATCTGAAGTGGGAAAAATTTAGTATGAGGGCCCAATATCGGGTAAACCAAGAGTTAAGATGAGTCTGGATCTCTGATACTGTGATAAGAAATGGACCTTTCGCCTAATGTAACCTTCAAAGCTAGCTCAAAAAAATAAGGATTGCCAAGAACATGATTTTATAAAGGGACCTTCTCGTCTGAAAATAGCCGATGTGAGAACTCAATACCCCTTAGTTGATGGTGTCTGCAGAGCTGTAGATTTCTGGCGATTGAGCTGTATTCTGAATTACCTAGACACTGAATATCGTCCTTCGGTTTTATATGTACTCCTATCCAACTATCAACTTGAGTAATTGACATATGAGACTCTGAGAACTTTATCCTTGGACTGTTTTTATCATATGTGAAACGAGATAGTATGTTGAGGACAATGCCATCGCTGTTTAACTTTAGGTTTTATTGATGTGATTGTTGATGATTTCTTTCTGATATTCATCCGTTTATATATCCTGTTGAACATCAAACATGCTCCTAATATTTTTTTTGAGACTGAAAAATCTTCAAGCATGCTGCTAAAATTTTGGTTGCTGTATGTTAATTTCCTCTGTTGGGATGTTTAGTGCATCACAAGGTTTGTCTTTGTATCTAAATGGGGAGGAAAATGCTGTTGTACTGTGTTTGGGAAGCTCTAGTCTTAAAGGGTGTTTGGATAGGCTTATTTTTACGTGCTTTTGACTTTTAAGCACCTTTTAATTTTTAGAGGTGTTTGGCAAAGACGCGGAGTGCTTTTAAGCACCTTACTTTGGGCTTTAAAAGTACAAAAAAGCCAAAAGTAGGTAGGTACCTACTTTTGACTTTTGGCTTTTAGCTTGAAAGTCACTTAAAAAAGCTTATCCAAACCCCCCCCTTACTTTTTAGTTGTATGTGTTGCTTGGTCCCTTGGAACTGTTGAGGACCTACTTTTGGCTTTTAGCTTGTAAGTCACTTAAAAAAAGCTTATCCAAACACCCCCTTACTTTTTAGTTGTATGTTTTGCTTGGTCCCACTTTGAACTGTTGAGGGAATGATGCTCTACTAGTTTTACTGGGATGTGGCTTTGCAATATTATTTGATTGTTGCATGCAGCTGTCTCTTTTTCAAATAATTGTAGTTTGTATGTTTAATTGAATTGATATGCTAGCTTCAGCTTCTCTATAAGTTGGTGCATGTGTATTCTACATGAATCTATTTTTTGAGGTGCATTCAGTGTTATCAAAAGTGAAAAGCACAAAAAAGCTCTAAGGTTTATTGGGGATTTAAGCGCAAATTAAGCATGGGCTTTATTGAGAAAAGGCACAAAGGAGAAAAAAATGAAACTATACATATGTTTAGTCCAAGACTGATTGTTATAAGCATGAATAACAAATATATGGCAAGGAAATTGATTGTTTTTTCAATAAAGTGAAATATCAATGGTTTAGCGTCGCCTCTTCAGGAAATGCTCGAAGTATCTCTTAGAGTCTTGATGATGACACTAGAGCAGACGTTTAGTGAGCAAAGTGCTCGACACGTTTTGAGCCTTGCTTCAGGCCTTAAGTTCGCCTTTGATGACATTGGGTGCATTGAATTACTCTATTGATAAAGTCTCTTCAGACTTCATTTCTAATATCTGTCTTCCATTCAGAGATTTGGCACCATTCAAGATGCTATACTGCGTCGGCTCTGTGATGAAGATTTGACTGTTGTTCAGGCTGCTTTAAACCTGGAGACATTGCCTGAAATAATAAATGCTCCGCTTCGTATTGATGCATTCAGGAATGTGCTCTCAAGATGCATTGAGTTATTATTATCAGGTATCTTAACTTTTGCATTTGGTGAATTTTGTCCTAAATTGGGCATATGTTTGCAGCATGTTCACATTAACTCCTCAAATTGCAGGTGCATCTCGTGTTGCCTCTCTAGCAGTTGACATCGCTCTGTCTTGCCTCCAGCATGCTGCAGCGGATTTGCCAGATGAGGGTGAACATGTGAAGATGGTGGCGGCATTAATTTTTCCCTTTATTATAATAATTCCGAAGGTTTCATCCAAGAGTTTCAGTTGTTTCCTTTTAGTCATCGAGCTCGCATGATTAGCTTGATCATTATCTTATTCTGTTCTGATGTTTAATACAGACCCAAAGATTAAATTTGAAAGCTCTTGAAATAGCCAAGCAAATGAAGTGGCCTTTCTATGAGAATCTGGTCAGTGTTTCTCTACTGGACAAGGTAATGGTTTGTATCATATTGCTGTGCATCTCTCTATTTTTTTTTTTGGATGACAAGGGGAACCAGCAGCCGCTACCCTTTGGGTGGGCATAGGGTAAACCTCCCCTCCTATGCAATAGCTTGCAAACCACATAAGAGAAGTAACTCGCACTAGACAAGCCTGGTGCGACGAACTTGACCCAAAAGGCAAACCCCTTGCTTTCCCTTGCAAGGGGTTTCAAACTTGAGACCTCCAACGTGGAAGCCCCAAGACCAAACCACTGGGCCACCCCGAAGGGTCTCTCTATTGTTGTTGTATAACAGTTCATCAGAATTCAGATAAAGGATACAATTGCCTGCCTTCATTTTGTAACTTTAAATAGGCCTTTTAAATTTATAGCTCCCAATTTGCTCCATTTTTTGCTTATAGTGATTTAACACTGTTATTGTTCCGTATAATCTGAGATTGTAACCTAGCCATCACAAATTCCATCTGCTATATAATTTTGTGATAGGTTTTTCAGTTTATTTCTTTTCCTTATGTTCAGATGTAAAAATATGTGTGAGCATGTGTCAGTGTAACATAATGTTACCAAAGATCAACTTTGGTACTTGCTTGTAATGAGTTAGGAAATAAGGGGTCGTTTGGTGGAGTGTATAAAAATAATGCTGAATAGAGTGTATTAATAATTCTTGCATTAGTAATGCATGCATTAGTTATGCTTGTATCAATTATACATAGAATATTTTTATGCATTGTTTGGTTTGATGCGTTAAAAATAGCATGCATTGCATAAAAAAATAATTTACAAATATACCCTCCACAATTATGGTGGAAAAGATGTGAAATAAGTTTTGAGGGGCAATTGAGTCTTTAATCACGCTAATGCTTGCATTAAAAGCATTGCGTTATTAATACCTAGAAATCCATGGTATTAGTAATACATATCTTAATACACAATCAAGTGTGTAACTAATGCAAGCGTTAATTATACAAAGCATGAAAAAGTATACCAAGCAAGGTATTACTAATACACCAAGTTAATGCATGCATTGTTTTTACTAATACGCTCTACCAAACGACCTCTAAATGTTTGTAGAAGCCTATTTCATTTACATTTTCAAACGCGTGTCTCTTTTTCTTTTACTCGGGGCCAGACCGGCAGAGGAGGTTGATGGATGCCCCAACTGTTCTGGAAGAATTTTGTAGTGGAAAATCTTTAAGCAGACCTCCTTTTTTTGGTTTTGGGGGTGGGGTGGGGGGCATTTGTTCTTATTTAACTTGGTCAACAAATGAATGATCATAGAACTAATCTTGCATTTTTATTGATATTTAGAAATTAGATTCTGGGAAAATAGCCTCAATCAATGCGGAGAACATTAATGTGCTGGCAAAAGCATTGTCAATACACCCTGAAGAACATTTGCCTTGGCTGGTAGAATGCTGCAAAATTTTGGAACTGTCAAAAACTTTGTTCTTGTTGGTGTTGTTGCAATCTTTCACACTGCTGGATACAGGTAATTTGATGGCTGGTTTGATGCTCTGGCGCTTTTACTCTATCTCCGTCTTTCTACCCCAGTGTTCTAGGTTGGGCCTTCCTTGATGCTTTAAAAAATTGTAAAATAAACACAAATTTGCAGTGCCTATTTGTCTTTGTTAGTGCATGTCTAAGCGTTTAAGATATCCCAAAAGGACTCATTGAGATCGGTTGATTTATATATTTTGTCACAAAAAAAAGTTCTATTTATATTTACTAATATTTGACCTAGAATGGCTTGCTTTGGGTCTTAGTAAAATGTTCAGACTTGATTATTCTATTTTTTTCAATAACTGAGAAATCCTAGAGTGTCAGTATCACATGTTAGAAACTTGGTGGATAATATGTCCTTGGGGATTTCTCGATTATCACAAAAAAGGTATGAGTTATTATTGGTTTTTACTTTTCAAGAATTGCCCAATGCAGAAAAATAAAAAATAGATTCTTAGTATATTGGGTTATTTAATTACACTTGCAATTGAATCAAATCGTGGCAATTTGGGTTGAAGTTTGAAGATCTTGTAAATTATGGTAAGACCTTTCTTGAAAATGAGCTAACAATACCTTATCAAAAACAACATACCCGGTGAAATCTAACAACTATAAAATAATGTGATAATCGAAACATAATAAATAACATATGATGATAGATATCTAAAGTAAGAAGCTACAAAATACGATTAGTACTATGATTTCAAAAAAACATTAATAAAGACGGCTGCACATACGATAGTCTAGTATGCCCGCACATACATCTTTGCATCCTCATTTTCACAACTTGCACCTCCTGAACATGGAAGTTCTTGACTGGCTAGCACTCTACCCCATACAACAAAGACAGTTTAACCACCACTCTGCGGAACTTACCTTTAAGTTTAGGTGGTATTTTTTTATCACACAAGACTTCGGAGGCAGGCCTCCACTTCATCCATGCCACACCAATGCGATGTGTGATATTATCGTCGATGTCCCTGGTTACCTAGATTCTAGACCCAAGATACTTGAAATTCTCTCTCTTGGGGATAGTCCGTCTGTCAAACCTCACTTCCACGCTTGCGTCATGCATCGAATCACTGATGTAAACAATTTCGAATATGCAGAAACCTAAGAAAAGAAGCCAACTTCTGTTCTCAACAGTCTCTTTTTTTTTCTTTTAAAATTGGTTTTTAATACTACCCTTTTCATTGTAAGATTTCAAATTGCAATGCTCGAATCTCCGTTCTTGTGTTTAACGTTTTGAACCAAGGAATGGTACCCAAGGATTCATGTTGCAATCGGTTGCTTTGTTGAAGCCAATTCTTTAACGAAATTTTGATTATTCCAATCAGTGAAGGAGCCAAAGTTAATTAAGGGGTTCAATTGAAATCCCCCATCTCTCGGGAAGTAATACTGTGCAGGTAGGGTAAAAACAAAATTTTGCTTGTATGTATACACATTATCAAATCCCCTTAATATAATTGTGTAGCGATGAAGGGTGTTCAATAATTGCTTTAAGTCACAGTTTCATATTCCTAGTGTTGTATTCTTGCATATTTTTATCTCCTTATTAGAATTTCTGGCTCAGTTATTGATTCAAATTTAAAACTCAGAAAGAATATAGAAGCTAACTAATGTTGGACAAAGGTGTATGAGTTAGTTGAAAAGATATTTTTGCTCTTTATATGACAACTCTAATGATATATTACTGCAACATTATTTCGGAAAATCTTATGTTTACTTTCGGTTCCTCCGCTTTGTTAGGAGATGGTCAATTTTCAACATTCTTTGGCATTTGCTTTCCGATCCTCCGAATGGAGTGGGAGTTGCTCGAGTCTGCTGGGAATATTTCAGAAGAGGTGGCTGATATGTAGTTTTCTGCCATTGACAGCAATAAGTTATTGTTGTTTTTTTTGTAACCAGCTTTTGCTAATATCTACTTTAAACAATTACAGTTCAACCCAGGATTATGTGAGGGAGACGTTAATATACTCATTGAACATATGGTTGCTACCAACCCGAAAGAACTCAATGGTGAAATTTTGACTTGCTTGTTTTGGAGGCTGCTTGGGTCATTTAGTAAAATAGCAGCTGAAACAGAACCATTGGTTGGTGATACTTTTTCTTATTTTGACATCTATATTTTTTTTGCTTTTTTTTTTTTCACCTGTTGTTTTTCCTCTGTCGTTTGCAGGATAAGAATGAGAACTGGTTATGCTGCTTTCGGGATCTGTTTGTCTTTCTTGTATCCCGTACGAGCCATGTCTTTAGGAAACATCTGTGTAATGTTGTTGCAAAATGCAAGATCCAGACATCACACTTCCTCTCGGAGTTCATTACTGATGAAGGTTTTTAGACACAACCTTTTAACTTCTTCATCATTCTGTATTAGTGTTGTTATTCCCAACTCATTTTTTTGTGTATCTCTCCTGTAATAGTTATCTGTCTTTCTTTAAGCAGTAATATCTTGACACTCGAGAATATCAATTCCTGGAAAGGCACCTTTCTTAAATGTGCTGTTAATAACTGCTGTTTTCCCCCATAGTGACTCATTGTTTTGTGTGCTTTGTTCGAAGTTCTATACTGAGGGAGGTTTAGAAACCGTTTCCATTAAATTCTTGTGCATTTGCTTACCTGTCTTGCTATTACAAATTCTACTTTAATATTCCTCTCCTTAGTTAACGATTAAGAAAGTTCCTTTCCTGCAGTAGTTGTTCATCATGTCTTAAAAGACTCATAGTTTGATGTTTAGCTTATCACTTTCTGCCTTTCTGGATAGATAACTGACCTGTCCATTCTTGCTAAAACCAATGTGTTCAGACATGGTGACACTTTTTGGTTCAAGTTTGCATGTTACTTTCATTTCTGGTTGGTAGTTTCATTTGAGATTAAGGAACTTGAATTGCAAGCTTTTCTGCTCAAATGATATGGTCTCTAAGCATTTTTTAATTTTATCCAAACAATACAAAACTGCTTTAAAAGCATTTAACATAAGTGAATCCAAACAGGCTCTTAGTAGCTAAAAGCATCTGTGGAATACAAGCATGTTGAAACTACATTCAACCTGATCCACAATGTGTAAAATTTAGGTTAGGTGTGAAGCTAGGGTTGTGTTAATAAAAGATCTGAAGTTCGTAATTCTCTGGAGGAGAATTATCAATTTGTCTCTGTGGGGAATTGATCCATTACCTCTCCTTTTCTCAGCAAAAAGTGATTTCTGTGTTAACTTTCTTGGTCTGAATTTTCCGTGCATGGCCCAAGAATCCTAATCCCTTCCATTTTTAACTTTGTATTAAATTGATAAAGTAAAATCAACACAACAGAAGCAAAGAAACTTGTCAATTCTTTTTAGGGAGTTCTCTAGATAAGAAATTGGGGATGTTGCACTGAAGAGTATACTTAATACTGGACCAGGCTTCCAGGTTTGTAAGGATAAACCTTGTGCAGTTTCTGTGGTCTTTCAAGGTTAATTCTGAACTCTGCACATCAAGGAAACAATACGGTTGAAAGGCAAATATACAGTCTAGGATAACTGTAGAATGTGATTGAACATCCTAATTTTGCTAACAGTGGAAGGTCTGATGAGATTTAAACTGATTCTGGAAGGTTTAGTAGCCCTTGTCAGTTGCTTAATTAGTAGATAGTTGTGACGGCAGTGATGATTTTGTGATGTTTATGGATTTGGGTGAGGATGTCCATTCTGGTGTGGTCAACTATCTGGAATTTTTTATTCCCTGCTCCTGTATGATCTTTCTTGAGGATTTGTGTTACTGTTTTACTATATTTTTGGATGTTCACAGGTGTTTCTGCTGCTCTCCTTATTGGAACTCTTCAAGTTTTCACATCTCTTTGCGCTCGTCCAGATGAGAGTCTCATATTTCAACTCTTTGCTGAATTTCCCTCGATCCTTGTTCCGCTATCAAGTGATAATCAGGTTTTGCATTTACTTCGTAAATCTAGTATGTTTCAGAAAACAACTCTGACTATTTTCTTAGAAAATATTCGTGTCTCTCTCTTTTGTAAAGAGAGACACATTTTAGCTTGTCAATTTTATGGAAGGAAAATGGAAACATGCTTTTTGCTTTTGATGGTGTTTTGTTTCACATTGGAAAGCAACATGCTTATTTTTTCTGTATGTAGGATGTGCGCACAGCAGCAATGAATACCATTGAAGGACTTCTATCCTTGTGGTCACGCATTAATTTATCCAGATATAAAAATGGTATTCCTCTGACAGAAGTCAGTTAACTCTCGTGTACTTCTTGTATACCATTCCTGTACGGGAATGTTTTCCACACCAATAAAATAAAATCCCCCATGGAAAAGAAGGTTCTCCAGTGATGTCTTTCTCTTCCATATGGCGTTAACATTATGCAAAATGACAGGTCCTCATGCTGTCCGGGTTCACTTTCTAGGAGAACTATTGAGCTTAATGGTTCAGCAGAAGAGATTGCTAATATCAGACAAAAATGTCCTCTCATCATTGTTTTCATCATTGCTAGGCAACTCCAACGATTCTCTCTTAGTGCAACACAATGTTGGAAAAAGGTTCGCTCTGTGCTCCAATAGCACCCATCACTTTTTGTAGTAAATATTGTGTTCTTTGCTCCATATTTATTTTTTTGGTCTATTTAGGAAAATTATAGATTGCTTTCTGTTGCAGCCTGCGGTTGGGGAGTGGGTTCAGTAACTTAGTTGTATGCTAGAAGACTTTAATCTGAGGATCAGAGCTCTTGTATTCGATTTTCCTTTCTTATTGAAAACCTATGAGGAGTAGCTGAGCAAAGGGAACTCGGTCAAGCGCTTTTGTCGATATTCAGTAGTCAAAGTCCAAGACAAGACGGAAGATAGGGTGAATCCTCTTTAAAAGAAAGCCCCAACTGCTGATACCAGAGCCTGAGTTGGTAAACTGTATAAATAAAGAACATAATTCTTGAACCAGAGCAGTCAATGGTTCTACCCTTCAAACTTGGAGATTGAAGAAGATCATGCTATGCAGCAGCATAGGCAAGATCTCTATATGTTGGTATATACCTGAGAGACTGAGTCATTGGGGGAGAGAGAAAGTAGGGATTGCTCCCAGAAAACGTGCAACCAACCTTTCCTTCTCGCTTCTCCCTTGAGATTCTAGTTCATAGAGTTCAATTTCCATTGTCAACCCTTGAACAGTATGAGCTCGCTGTTTCTTTTTCAACTCCCGGAACTTCTTCGTAGTGGCTCCCTTGCATCCCTCATTTTAGAGGGAACCTCAAAGTGGCTCTGTTTCACTTTTTTTTGGTCGAAACAGGTAACTTTGTATATTATTACTATAACAGTACATAGGCAGTACTGAGCCATATTTACAATAAGCTAAGTTGCTCGGACTCTTCACTTTTGGTGCCACACGCATCCGTGTCGACACGACATGGGTGTGGGTGTGGGATCCGTGTCCGATTTGCTCAACCAATTTTGGGCACTTTGACCAAAATCGATGGGGAAAGTTTGGACGGTTTTAATGATTTATGTAATTAATACAAAAACTAAGGTGAAATTGAAGAAAATGGAATACCTTTTATATAGAAATTTCTATGTCACGCCTTTTTCTTTAATCTTCTTCCAGGATTTTCTTCATGTTCTCCGCATAATATCTCATAATTTAGGTTTTATCACTCTATTTTTAGATATTTTGATTATTTTTAGGCGAATCTCCACACCCGTATCCATACATGGATCCATATCCCCGAATCTTAAAAATTAGATCATGAAGGATCCAACCTTTAGATCCGCACCTGTATCAGACACCCGCACCCGAGTCCGAGCAACTTAGACAATAAGTTCATCAAATCCTGCTATTTGATCCTAAATTGAGTCTAGTACATCAATTAGGGAGATAGTTTTTTTTTTTTTTTGAGAATTGGTAAGTTTGTATTCTTCAGCATTAGGATATGCTGGCCACCTTCAAACTTCATCGCACAATTACAAATTTCCAATCAACTCTACAATTTGATCTACATCCACTATACATAATTGCTTACACCAAAAAAGTAAAGATACTAAACAATTCCATTTGACTTTGTGAATGGAATAAGATCTATCTTCAAAACATCTTCCATTCCTTTCTCTCCACACAGACCACCATATGCATGATGGTATTAACTTCCACCATCTTTTTTGAGTCTCTCCAGCAATAGAAAAGATCAGCTGTGTGCTTTGGCATAGTCCAACTTTGACCAGTGATCTTGAGAAAAAGTTCCCAGAGCTGTGTTGTAACCCCTTTTTAAAATTCACCTAACCTATCTTGAGTTTTTTGGGAATAAACTGACCTTCAGTTGAAAATCATCTTTTACCATTAGGATTTGCTCATATAAGTTTTTGAAGTAAAAAATTAGAAATTTCAAATATTGTTTTTTGCAGGAGTTACTGGAGTATCAACAGGGAGATGCCATGAGTTCAATGGTGTATGAGGCTAATATTAGAGTGAGGGATCCAGTTTATGGTTGTGATGGAGCTATATCATCTTTGCAGCAGCAAATTGACCATCTCCAAACACCATTGGGAATTGCACAAGCTGAGGTGGTACACATGAGGATGAGGCAATTGTCGTCCATATCTAGTGGCGGCACAACCGAGAACTCACCAGAAAACGTGTCACCATCATCCCGACACACTCAAACTCAGCCTACTAATTGAAGCAGAACATTCTATCCCATTACTTACTAGAATATTTGAGTTTTTGTAAGAGATATCCAGTCCTGGTTTGCTCCTGTTTTTTTTTTTTTGATTTGCACCGGGTGTCCGAGTCTCTTAGAGCCCCGACTAATCCCGGGGGTGCACAGGCCCTCG
>JBCEWC010014880.1:0-14086 GCA_038996855.1 Solanum aculeatissimum
AACAAGAGACTATGTGATCACAAGCCTTAACATATCATATCATAACAAGAGTTTCATCATAACCATTCTTCAATGCACATGCCATGAATGAGGAATCAAGTGCATGGGTAATGGAGATTCAAACTTAAAAATCATAATTCAATAGGCAATTCAACATAATCCGTGATAACATTCCCATTTAAGACATAATGCAAATTACCCATGCATATTAAATCATTAAAGGGACATGCATAATGATCCTTCAAGAATTTCCATACCTTTCATAAAATTTAAACGCAAATCATCATCAAATAACCTAATTTCTACAGCCCACAACTCAATGCAATGAAATACTTCAAGAATTTAAGAACCCATAATCAAAGAAAGCTTAAATTCATAACTTAAAGAGTAGGGTTCTTGGGTCTTCATGGATGGAAGATAATCCATGAATCAAACCCACATACCTTGAGTTTAAATCAAGAGAGTTGAATGGAATTGCAAGAGAGTTAAATTTCCTCAAATTTCTTCAAGCTTTCATCAATGGAGGTCAAGAGGATTGAGAGAATTTTGGAGAGACTTTATGAGTGTTAGAATGGATGAAAAGGGTTTAGGGTTTGATTTAGGAGGTTTAGGAGACCTTAGAAAGCCTAAAAGGGGCATAGGATCTAATTAAATTACAAATTAACCATTAATGAAATGGACTAATTCACTAAAACCAGTGCCACACGGAAGGGCTACAGTGGCCGTTTACTGGTACACGACCCGTGTACCTGACTGTGAGGTTACACTTGGCCTCAACTTCGACTTAAACTCTCGGGAGACTTTTTAGATCACTTCAAGAGGGGTCTCACAGACCGCATAGCTGCACACGGACCGTGTACTAGTCCGTGGAGCATCACTTGGTCCGGAGTCCAGCCCCGAACCTTGGCCAACATTCTGCCCCACTCCACGGGACCCCTCACAGCCCCTGAAGGGTCACACGGACCGTGGGGTGGTCCGTGGGACTTTAACTGCGCCATGGCTAGGACCCTGGCCTCCAGGAGCTCACTGGACCACTCCATGAGCACCCCCATGGACCGTGGACCACAAACGGTCAGTGGTCCAGTCCTTAGCCCAGTTCCAGAACCTTGTTCTCAGCGTCCTTCTAATTACGGGCAATCCCACTGCTTTGGCCACAACTTTCTCATACGAACTCCGAATTGAGTGAAACCAGTTGAGTTGCAAAGATAACTCAAAGTATTCAATTTGATATATAGTAGCCCACACAATTCAATCCGTACCAAAATATATGATTCTTCAAAGTTCACTGCCCAACCGGCCCTACAACCTCACCAAACAATCCATTTTGAATCCCGCCACTTAAATACAACCCATGGCTACCAAAATTCAACCACGACCAGTTTAAAACTACCCTTGACCAACCATCATGAAGTTTAAATTTTTTTGAGTCATTACAGATAACTTACAGTCAACAATGTAATTCAAGTGCGCTTACAAAAAGAAGTCCCACATCTCACTCAAAATGGTATGTTTTAGATTCTATACTCGAGATTGACAAAAATACTCACTCTCACAAAGATATTCGAACACTGTGTACAACACCATAGACTTACCCCTATATTCATGACCATAACATTCGACTAGTTGAACTATGATCACTATAGGACATTCTTAGCTTGTAACGTAGGCTCAGGGGGCTTTGGTATAATATTTTAGAAACATAGTGACTAATAGCCCTCCTTGACACTGCGTTATTTCACACTTTTACCTCACCAACACTGATCTTGTAAT
This sequence comes from Solanum aculeatissimum, assembly GCA_038996855.1. Lineage (NCBI taxonomy): Eukaryota > Viridiplantae > Streptophyta > Magnoliopsida > Solanales > Solanaceae > Solanum > Solanum aculeatissimum. Next base: position 1,771 of record JBCEWC010014880.1, read on the forward strand.
TCATTGTTCTCTTTTTCTTCTTTCAAACACTTTTGGGTGCATTTATTCTAATTTTCAGCTTATTACCTTTTTATTTTTCTCAATTCTTTTTCTTTTTAGCTCACATTTTGACATCTATTTATTTTTCTTACACCCACTTCACATTTTCCCTTTTTCATTGCATTACTACACTTCCTTCCTCGTTTGATATGATTACTTTGCAACAATTACCCTCAACTTAAACTTTTAGCCAGAGTTGAGGTGCACATTATCCGACCTACGAACCAGGGTCACTTTTGGGTAGCCACCCTCAACTTAGGCTTTTATCTTGAGTCGAGGTGCACAATGTTCAAGGAAGGACCAGGGTCAAATTCAGGATGTCACAAACAAAAAGGTTTGGTTACTCAGGTATCTACAAAGAAAAGGTATATATAAGACTCAAATATTAGGATCAAGGGATACATAAATGCATTTTTTTTGTTCATTTAAGCTAAGCAGACTAACATGAACAACGACCTATGATCCTTTCCTAACTAACTAACCTATAGTATCAGTCAGAGTAATAGGGTAAGTTCTGAATTGAAAACACAATATATGAATCATGCAATAACGCTCACACATATTTGACACTGATTTCACTGTAAACATAGACTCTCAGATCATGCTTGTTATCACAAATAAGCCCTATCTTGTCAGAAAAACACTGTCAATCACTGATTTAACATGGTTGTCATCAAAACCACTTATTAGCACATAACAAAAAACTGAGGGGGTATCATTCTTTCAACAAAACTAACATATGCCACATATATCAGTACAATATGCTACTAGTACTACTTACACATCCTAAATATGTCAGTTCAATAGAAAGTAAATGTCCTTAAGTAAAGAACATAGGCAAGAAAATCCTACAAACTAAAAAATTGAGGTAGATATAGTCCTTGGTTTCTCAGACTTCGTCGAGGCCTATAACTACCCACACCCATTAAAAAAGAATTGCATTATCGCGGAGGCCTATACTGCTGGGTGGTCTCTGCAGTAGTGGAAACATGTCCTGAGGGTCCATCACCCCTCACTATCTCCTGCTCGCATGCACGCCTAACTATCTCATCCTCAATCGAGGCTCATCTAGAGGTCTTCATATGCTTACTCTCCAGCCTCTCAGTTTGGCAGCATCAGGATCATCAACATCAGTGAGATGCCTCTTGCTAGAAGCACGGGTTAGTAGCTTATCAACAAATAAATCAACAACCTCTGTAGCAATATCGGGAATAGGAATCACCGGAGGTACTGAAGACGTCGTCCTCATATATGCGGAGCTACTAGATCTCTGCTCGGATGGCTGTAATATCAGAAGTTTGGGCTAGTCTGAGGCTATGCTCTACTCACCTCTTAAATGCATCTACATGACTGTGAAATAATTCAAGTATCTCCTCAATGGCGACTATAAAATGCACCTATGCACGCTCTTCAAACTCTTTTATGGCCTTTTGAACCCAAGGCAGAATCTACTGCACCAATTGAGTCAATTGGGACTCAGTGCAGAACTATCTCTGCACTAGATCTAAATAGACTCCACAGACATGTATACTATGCTTGCAGTGGGAGGACATGTAGGTACACCCTCTAGTACAATAGATGAAGTAGTGGTAGCCCTCATCTCCCTCTTAAGATCAATCTATAGAGGCCTCTCAGTCTCAGCAACAGTAGTAGTTGAGGTAGTAGGCTCAATCTGTGATGCCTCGATAAACATCTCTAGTAGTCAGACCGTAGGCTGCGATGCTCGCCGAATAGCCACAAGATTATCATTAGCCTCGATCAGGCTAGTATCCTGAGTCCGCTGGACCTCAATCATCATGTCTATATTAGGTAGAACCTCCGCCCCTGCCTCTATACATAAACAGTGAATCAGACACAGGAATGGAATGGATGTAGACCTCGTCAGAGCACGCTCATGTATCTCCTCCGCTATACAATGATCAAAATCTATATCATAACCAACAATGATGTTGGCAGCTAGTATGGTGTAATTCGGTGTCAAAGTATTCTTTGCCTGGGTCAGTCAAATTTATGTACGTATGATAGCCTACCAAAATTTACCGATGAAGATGAGTGAAGCCTTTACTATCGGCACAAAACTAGATATCCAGTTAGGGTCCTAGCCTTGCTTAGCTATATGATCAAAAATCCACCTCATCAGAACGACCTTCTTGGACGCATCCCTCATTAGAGCTCTGTCCCTGGTCTGTCCCAACCTATAATCATACTATGCTATCATCCCACGGGACTAGTGATCGGGACAAAATAAGAATCGACAGATGGTGGCCTTTGATAGGTCAATTGGCACTCCGTGCACCATTGTTTGTGCCAACCAGGGCTTTGTAAGGGGCTTCCCCTTCTTTAGGGTTGCCTCGATGATGGTAGCAACATAGGATACATAAAACTCTCAAAATAGTACCGGGGAGTACTTTTCTGATGGAGATGCTAACCAATCGAAGTGGTACCAGGTCATGGTATCTTGAAAGCATGAGAGCATTATCAAATCTAAAAGTAACAATCCTCGACTCCTAAAAAATGGTACGGACCTATCGACCCCTGTCGTCCTGCAAGATGTCCTTTTGGTATGTCCTGCATGCCCCAAAAATACCAACGTCTTATCAATCCATCTGCAAGGACTGATGCTGGGGTAGACTCTGCAGACTCTGATCCTGACTCCTTATCTGACCCAGAGCCATCTCTACCTATGGAACCTGATCTAGACCCTTCTCAAGAATCTATCATCTGGATTGAGCTGCTCTGTTGTGGATCCCCTTTCTTAGACTTGGGAGGCTTAGCAGCTATGGCTGGTGGCTAGGCCATCACTAATTGTTCAGATGCCACCCGAGTACGTCACAACTCGATGCCCTCATCTGGGCAGACACCGAGCTCTTCTATGGAGCCACTAGTCTCGGAGTCTGTGGGCTCATTACGGAGTCAATACTGCATGACTTGTATATCATATCTCTTGGTACGTGGACCTATGATACCTGAAAATACAACATTAAAAGCATACACCAGTCCCAAGAATGCAAACAATAAAAACAAAAGTCAAGAAAAATATTCACAGAAAGACCTATAAAGGCTCACCTACGGGCTGTAGGGTAAACTATAGGCCATAGAAAGACCTCGTAGGAATATGCTACAGTCATTTTAGCTACTGAAAATGTACTTACGGACCTAGATATGACTCATAGAGTGAACAATGAGTCGTAGACTGGGTTGTAGGTACAATATCAGAAATAAATCTTGTAGGCATGGGACCTACAAACACTATTTATGGGTCGTAGTGTGAACTATGACTCATAAACAGGTTCATTTGGTAACATCTTGGAAAGTTCAAGTTGCTGATCTCCACTTATGAAGGGTAACTACAGTCCGTGGACTAATCCACGGGCCATAGAAGACCCTCGTACTATTGAAAAAGCAGCAACCTGACTTTTCCAAGTTTACCATTTGATCCCATTATATCAATATACCACAAAAATTCCAGCTAAGTCCCTACCAAGTTATAATAAAATGATTTTCAAGCACAATGACTAGGTCGCAGTAACAGGGTATGCACAATTGCACAACATCGAAGCAATGACACTCAAACCAAGTTAAATAAGTTCAACAAGTAATCCACACACTCCAATTCAATCAAAACACATGTCTACGCTAATTACAACCAATCAACCCAAGACACAAGTATAGGCAATTCACTATTTTTCCCCTCAACCATCAACTCGATCAGAGTACATGTAAACTTTAAGACACCCATCATTTCACCAATTTTTGCATTCCATAATTCAATTCACGCAACCACTTAATTGATTCTAACAAGATAATTTAGTATAAGTCAGACGACAAGTGATTGCACAATTTCAAACAATGATACTCATATCAACATACTTGTTTCATGGCTAATATATGCAATCCAATAGTGAAAAGTACATAACACACTTAATTCTCAGGCAATACTAAAGATTAGGGAAAGAAAATAATAACTTTCAACCTCAATAGTGTCTCAAACCAATAACACAATTTTTTGGCAAAAAATGATAAGTCAGAAGGAGCACATACCAGATTAGTGAGTGAAAATTCTGAGATAACTAGCAAAAGAACGATATTCTTAAAGCCCTAGGTTCACCGGAATAGTGATTCCATCACTAGAATTTGGCCTGAAAACTTGTCAAAAAGTATATTGAAGGTCGGATGGTGGTAAAATATTTGGGATGAGGGGGTAGGGTTTGGTACAATTGAAAATAAGTAGGATTACGTGGGATTCTGATTAGCTGACCGGGTTGGGATTAAGTGGGATTCTGATTCCATGAAACCCTAATTAAAAGTCGTATAAAGTTTTAGGCTCATAAGAACTAGTTTTGTGGTTTCAAAATCCTATTTTTAAGGATTTGGCATTACGAATCCTCCTATGGGTCGTAGGTCAACCAACAGGGCCGTAGGTTTGGTTCCTAAGTGCCCCCAATACTTAGCACAATTTCTTGAATCTTACCTGGAGTCTATGAATCCCATTCACGATGTGTAGTATATTTACGAACTATAAAGTTGGCTCATGAACTGGAGTGCACAAAATTTTGCTCACTGGAGTTGGTTCTACGAGTCAATTTACGGGTCGTGGTGTTAACCATGGCCCATAGAACCAGTCGTAGGACCAATGTTGCTCACATTTTTGCACTAGTTTGGTCCCTTAACCCTATTCCTACACATCTCAGGAAAATAAATTGTTACCCTATGATTTTCCAGTCTGTGAGTCCAAAATTACAACCAAAACACAAAAAGTAAACTACCTATAAGTCCAAAAAGCAAAACTAACACAACTACATTAAAAGTACAACTAATATCTTGGGTTGCCTCCCAAACAACACCTGATTTAATGTCGCGGCACGACTTAGACTACTCAGTTACTCAAACTTTACCAAGTGTCCATGCTTCCACTGTTTGCACTTCCTTAGCATTGCCAAAGTATGGTTTGATTCTTTGGCTATTCATTTTAAACCTCGTTCCATTTTTATTCTCCAACTCAACATCTCTATGGTTTAAAACATGTGTGACTTTGAAAGGTCCCAACCATTTGGACTTACTTTTACCAAGAAAAAACTTCAACCTTGAGTTATAGAGTAAAACCAACTCCCCTGGTGCAAACTAGCGAAGCTCAATGCGGCGATCATGCTGTAACTTCATCCTTTGCTTGTATAGGGATGGGCTCTCATATTCCCTCAAATGAAACTCATCAAGTTTATTGAGCTGGATCAATCATGAGTTTACCATATCACCCAATCAAGATTCAACTTTTTGAGTGCCCACACCGCCTTATGCTCAAGCTCTATAAGTTAGTGTCCGGTTTGCATTCACAGTCTTAGATAGGATTTGTTTAATATCCCTATTAGGTACCTCGACTTTCCCACTTATCTGGGGATGGTGAGGCATTGCCACTCTATGTTTCACCTCATACTTCTCAAGAAGAGCTTTGAACAACTTATTGAAAAATAGGAACCTCCATCGCTGATGATTACCTGAGGAGTTCTCAACAGAGAGAAGATGTTCCTCTTGAGAAATGTTGTGAAACTTTTACCTTAATTGTTAGGAAGTGCTACCGCTTCCACTATTTGGATACATAATCCACAACAACCAAGATGTACTTATTCCCATAAGAACTGACGAACGGTCCCATGAAGTCTATCCCCCAAACATCAAACAACTTAATCACCGTAATAGGGTGTAGTGGGAGCTCATGCTTTCTAGAAGCACCACCCTCTCTTTGGCAATTATCATGCGCTTTAGCATAGTCATGGGCATCTTGGTGGATGGTTGGCCAATAGTAGCCACATTGCAAGATTTATATATTGTCTTGATTCCATTATGATGCCCACCGACCAATGATGAATGACAAGCCTCCAAAATGCTCATCATCTCATTCTTAGGAACACACCGACAAATAATCCCATCTGTAAAATACAAAACAAAAATGGATCATCCTAGAAAAACTTCTTCACATTAGACATAAACTTACGACACTAGTGAGAAGTCAAGTCTGGTGGCACAACATCACTAACTAGGTAGTTTGCATAATCCATGAATCATGGTATCAAATCATGAGAGTTGATAATACTCTCTCATCAAAGAATGAATCATCAATCTCCATCCATCACTGAACTTTGCCATTGCCTCATCTTTGAGTCTGGATAGGTGGTCTGCAATCTGATTCTCTGTCTCTTTTTAATCAATGACCTTAATATCAAACTTTTAAAGAAGAAATACCCATCAAATCAACCATGGTTTGGCATCCTTCTTTGCCATCGAATACCATAATGATGAGTGGTCAGTATGTACAATAACTTTGGTCTCCAAAAGATATGATCTGAACTTCTTGAACGCAAAGACTACGACAAGTAACTCTTGCCCAGTGATCGTGTAGTTTTTCTATGTCGAACTTAGGGCCTTACTGAGATAGTATATGGGATGAAATATCTTCTCTCTATGCTGTCCCAACACTACACCAAGTGCAACGTCACTTGCATCACACATAATCTTGAAGGGCTGAGTCCAATCTGGAGCAACTATGATAGGTATCGATATCAACCTCTACTTCAACCTTTTAAAATCTTTCTGATATGAATCATCAAACACAAACTTAACATCCTTCTCAAGTAGTTTGTAAATGGATGTGCAATCTTTGAGATGTCTTTTATGAACTGCCTGTAGAAGCCTGGAAGTCCTAAGAAACTCCTCACATATTTTACAGAGATAGATAGAGGAAGCTTCTCAATAACCTCAACTTTGGCTCTATGAACCTCTATACCTTTGATGGAGATCCGATATCCCAACATAATACCTTCCTTCACCATGAAGTGACACTTTTTCCAATTCAAAACAAGGTGATATTCTTCATATCTCTGAAGTACATCATGCAAATGCCTCAAGTAATCCTTGAATGAATCTCCAACCACACAAAGTCATCCATAAATACCTCAATAGTGTCCTCCACCATATCTGAGAAGATAGGCATCATGAATCTCTGGAATGTGACCGGTGCATTACACTATCCAAATGGTATCCTCTTAAATGTGAAGGAGCCATAAGTACATATAAAGGTCATCTTCTCTTAGTCCTCTAGTGCGATAGAGATCTAATTGTAGCCCGAATAACCATCAAGAAAATAGTACTAACCTTTACCCGCCAAGTGATCTAGCATCTGGTCTATGAATGGCATAAGAAAGTGATCTTTCTCTGTTGATGCATTGAGTTTACAATAGTCCATGAAAACTCTCCAACCCATGACCAGCCTCATGGGAATCAACTCATTGTTAGCATTAGGGACCACAGTGATACCTCCCTTATTTGGAATACATTAGCCCATACTCACCCATCTACTGTTAGTAATCAGATATATCACCCCCCACATCCAATCATTTAATGATTTCTTTGCGCACAACCTCCTGCATTGGTGGGTTGAGCTATCATTGGTGCTCAATGCTCGGCTTATAGTCCTTGACAAGATGAATTTTGTGAGTGCATATGCTAGGTGGGATGCCAATGATATCTGGATCATTCGTCCTGGAATGATGGGTAACTAAGGGCAAACTTATAACACGAATCCAAAAATCGAGACTCTATCATATCAAAAAATCACAATCAACCAAGACCATTTTTCCACATAATATTATATGCTAATCACATATTCGGCCTCAAATTTATCAAAAATATTTAGGAACACGCGTTATGTAATCGTCATCTCATCTAGCAATATTTTGGTAATTTTACTAGGTATAACTGAGTCTTTAATATATTGAATGTTTTTGTGTTAATTGAGATGGGTTTATGCTTCTCATTATGTATAATTGAAAACCTGAGGTTGCAAACTCAGAATTTATGTTTTGATCTTTATTTATTGCATGATTTTGGATATTTGAAATGGGTAAGTTGCATAGTAGTCGTGGGTAAGTTGATTTATGGTTGCATCCTATTCAGATTCAGTTGACTAAGACTTGAGATTATTTAGCTAACTAATTGCATGAATTCCCTGAGGTATTTTATGTGATTTTACGTGTGAGATCATTGTAGATTCAAGTGAATATACTGCTTTCAATGTAAAAATGACTGTAGTTATCACCTATCCCATCTACCCATGCTAGATTAACCCTAATATTTAATTGTGAAGACCCAAACAAGTGATTTAATATCAATTATGCACACCCCTGACATGTTCCCTTATCTTGAGTAAATTTTAGTGTGTTTCAATCATGTTAGTTCATTGCCATTTAAAACTTTATATAATTAGTAATTTATTTTATTAATGTACAAGTGATTAGATCAAACATTACTTTGGACTAAGAACCATTCAATGTTTCTCGTGGGATTCGACCCCAAATAGCATTAAGTATATTAATAATGACCGTTGTACCTATAAATTATTTTGGAGTACACTTGAGTGACATTAATCAGATTTGTATAAGTATGGTCATCTTATGATAGGACTTTGTGATGTTGAGTTATAATTGAACCTTGCAAGAGTATGTAGTAGACTTAGGTTTTGATGGGAGCTACAAACTTTAGTTAATGAAGTGTAGTATTAAAAAAGAAGAGTTTAAATAAAAAGAGTTGCTAAGCTTGAAATACATTAATTGTGTCTCTTACTATATAGTAGTCTTATTCTTATATCAGTACAAAAGTTATCTTTTTCGAGTTGTGAGAAATTTTGATGGAAGTATTCGAGATTGTAGTCCTGTTCTCATTACAGATGTGATGTCCTCTAGCGAGTTGAGTTTCCTATATTTAAGTTAATATTGTAATGACCCAAAAATTGTTTAACTTTATAGAGGTTGATCAAGGACTATTTGAACTTGTTTTGGTTGGCTAGTGACCATCATGGGTCGTATTTATGTGGCCATGTTCAAAGGAATCACGTTGGTTGGGTTTTGTGCGAGGTTGTGTGGCAGGGCTGACTTTGAATGGCCATATATCTTGGTATGTGATGAACTGTGTGGGATACGACCTATCAAAATAAATCTCTTCGAGTTATCTTCGCAACACACTTAATTTCACTCAATTTGGGTTACAGATGTGGAAGTTATGACCTTCACAGTGGGACTGCCTGTGCAGGGAATACGTTCTGGAAAAGAGAAGAAAGATTTTGGCTAAGGAAGTGGACCACGGACCGTGTGGGAGCTCACGACCCATGAGCCCTATCCGTGGAGTGTTCCAGTGAGCAGTCCAGGCCATGAACCAAGACTCCGAGCCAAGTAAGGATCCACGGGCCAGCTCACGGTCCGTGTGAAGCCTGATAGCTCGTGAGTCCATCCGTGTGGTGTTCCAGCAAGTTTCTAGGATTGGTGTCGAGGCCCGGAGCCAAGTGAGGCTCCACGGACAAGTTCACGGACCGTGTTATATCTCACGGCTCATGAGGGAATCCGTGAGGTGGTCTAGAGAGTTCCCAAGGTTTTAAGCCAAGGCACGAGCCAAGTATGGCTTCACGGTTGAGTACACGGTCTGTGAGCCTCTACACGGACCGTGAAGAAGGACATAGCCAAGTTTGTGTCAGAATGTTTGAATTGTCAACATGTGAAGGTTGAACACTAAAGGCCCAGCGGGTTTCCCCAAGATATTGAAATTCCTGGAAGTGGGAGAATGTGAATATGGATTTTGTAGTTGGGTTACCCCGTACTCATAAGCAGTTTGATTCTATTTGGGTTGTGGTGGATCAAATGACTAAGTCAGCTCACTTCTTACTGATCAAGACTACTTATAGTGCCGAAGTGTATGCTAAGATGTATATTTGAGAGTTGGTAAGGTTACATGGTATACCGAGGTTAATCATATCAGATCGCGGTACTCAATTTACTTCTCACTTTTGGAGGTCATTTCAAAGGGGACTTGGTACTAAGATCAAATTAAGCATTGTTTTCCTTCCCCAAACCGATGGACAAGCTGAGAGGACAATTCAAACCTTGGAGGATATGTTAAGGTCTTGTGTGTTGGATTTCAAGGTAAATTGGGATGATCATCTACTGCTCATTGAGTTTGCCTACAACAACAGTTTCCATGCTAGCATCGGTATGTCTCCGTTCGAAGCTTTGTATGGTAGGAGGTATAGATCCCCGATGGGGTGGTTTAAAATTGGTGAGGCGGCGTTGTTGGGCCCGGAATTGGTTATGCCATAGAAAAGGTGAAGTTAATTAGGGAGATGTTGAGGATGACTCAAAGTCGCCAAAAGTCCTATTCGGATGTTAGAAAAAGAGACCTCAAATTTTATGTGGGTGATTGGGTTTATGTGAAGGTATTCCCTATGAAAGGCATCATGCATTTTGGCAAGAAGGGCAAGTTGAGCTCTCAGTACGTCGGACCATATGAGGTGGTTGAATGAATTGACAATGTGGCTTATAGGTTGGATTTTCCTTTGGAGATAAGTTCTATTCATCCGGCGTTCCATTTTTTGATGTTGAGGAAATTGATTGGTGACCCTAAGGCAATTACACCTTTGGAGGGTGCGACGGTTGAGGAGAATTTGACTTATGAAGAGGTACCGGTTGAGATCTTGGATAGGCAAGTCAAGCGACTTTGCAACAAGGAGGTAGCTTCGGTCAAGGTACTTGGAAGAAACCAACAAGTGGAGAGCCCTATGTGGGAAACAGAGTCAGACATGATGAAGCGATACCCTTATCTTTTCCAATCTACTGTAGCCTAAGGTACTAGGTTCTATCTTTTCTAATGGTCCTAATTCTTTAATTCTTGAGTTTCATGACATTGCATGCATACATGAGCACGAAAATGATTTGAATTATGCTTTGACATAAGTTTTTAATGGTTTTTTTGGAAATGATGCATAGTCCATTATGAGTTGTATTGATAATGTTTCTTGCTTGATTGAATCCTTCAATCCTTGCTCTAGCCCATTCGAGGACGAATGTTTCCAAGGGGGAGATGATGTAACGACCTGAAATTTTTTTAACTTCGTAGTGGTTGATCAAGGACTATTTGAACCTATTTTTGTTGGCTAATGACCATCATGGGTCGTATTTATGTGTCCATGTTCAAAGGAATCGCGTTGGTTGGGTTTTGTGCGAGGTCGTGTGGCAGGGCTGACTTTGAATGGCCATATCTCTTGGTACGGGATGAACTGTGTAGGCTACGACCTATCAAAACAAAGTTCTTTGAGTTATCTTCGCAACACACTTAATTTACTCAATTCAGATTTTGGATGTGGAAGTTATGGCCTTCACAATGGGAATGTCTGTGCACGGAATACGTTCTGGAAAAGGAAAGAAAGATTTTGGCTAAGGCAGTGGACCACGAGAGGGTCCACAAACCGTGTGGGAGCTCACGACCCGTGAGCCTGGTCCGTGAAGTATTCTAGTGAGCATTCTAGGCCATGGACCAAGACTCTGAGCCAAGTAAGGCTCCACAGGCCAACTCGCGGTCTGTGTGAAACCTCACGGCTCATGAGCCCGTCTGTGTAGTGTTCCAGTAAGTTTCTAGGATTAGTGTCGAGGCCCGGAGCCAAGTGAGGCTCCACGGACAAGTTCACGGCCCGTGTGATGCCTCACGGCTTGTAAAGGCATTTGTGAGGTGGTCCAGAGAGTTCCCAAGGTTTCAAGCCAAGGCACGAGCCAAGTATGGCTTCACAGTCGAGTACACGATCCGTGAGCCTCTACACGGACCGTGAAGTTGTCCCTATCAGCGAATGTTCCAATTTTCTTTTTCGTTTCATTAATGTTTAAATCGTAATTTTAATTAGTCCTAGGGCCATTTTAGTCTTTTTAAACCTTCCTAAAACCCCTGAATTAAACCCTAATCACTCTTAATTCATTCAATCTCTTGAATCTCTTCAAATTTTCTCTCAAGTTTCTCTCTACCTCCATTGAAGGCAAGCTTAGGAATTGGGGGAAATTCAATTCTTCTTCAGAATCTTCTTATTTCTCTTGATGAATTCAAGGTATGTGAGCTTTATTCATGGTTTCTCTTTCAACCATGAAGACCCAAAAATCCTTTTCTTTAACTTGATGAATTTTTGATTTCTTTTGTAAATGAGTCTTTAAGATTATGAACGATTTACTTAAATTAAAGTGTAGGTTGTGTTAAATTTCAAAGTGAATTGAGCCCCTAATTGATGAATTCTATTGATTTCATGATGTTTCAAAAATGCATGTCCCCTTAGCTCTTCAATTCAAGTATGGGTACTAAGAATTTTACTTTTAGTTGATGATTTCATTATGCTTTGGATATGGACTTATTGTATTGATGATTTAAACGTTGATATCCAATACCCATGCTACTCTTGATCATCCATGCATTGCATTCATGA
>JBCEWC010014881.1:0-14086 GCA_038996855.1 Solanum aculeatissimum
GAGAGGAGTTTTCCTGGGAAAGATAATAAGCAGGGATAGGAACCGGTTCAATGTGGTAAAAGTGACATTTCGTTTTTCTTTTTTTTACATAATTTAAGTTTAAAAAAAAGGGAAAAATGTGAAAAGATAAAAAGGCTAAAGCTGCATTAGGAGAATGCCACGTAGGCGGGCTGACATATTCTTTTATATATATATATGATTTAAATTTAAATAATTTTAATTTATCCTTTATTATTTATTAAACTTTACTCTAATATATGTACTATTTTTGTATTACTTATTTTTCTCCGTATCAACTTTTGAAACTTCTTTCCGACTCTCGTATTTTCTTTCACGTTTTAGTCTATTTTTTTAGGTTCGTTTTTTTTAAAGTTCTTACTTTTTTTATTTTCTTATGTTATTTGTTTGGATTGGAAATATATTAGTTTGTATGTTTCCCTACTTGATTCTATGTATTAATTTTTTTTAAAAAAATATTGATAAATTTAATATTTATAATAATTAAGGACAATTTTGTAAATTTTCAAGTTACGATACAGTACCATACAGTCAAATCAAACAACACATTATCATTAAATAGTAGGAAACCATACAGTCTATCCAAACATTGGAATGTACAACAATACCATATCATACCATACATTATGAAACCATGACAAACCACCATCCAAACAAGCTGTAACACACCAAAAGTGTTTTTTTTTTAATAAACTACGGTAAAAAAGAGAATTGTTTTCATCAGTAATGTGATTTTTTTTAAACAGATAAAAAAAAAGGGTGTTACGTAAAATAAAATTGAAAAAAAGAAATATATTTTAAATGTCATCATTTTTAAATTAAAAGAAAAGTTATTCAAATATTATAATGAATAATTCAATATCTTCTATTCTAACGTAATTTGCGTTTGAAGATTCAAATAATATATAAATAATTCTTTATCAAAAAAATAAAAATAACTAACAATTTATATTTTTATGCTTAGCCCTTCTCTCTCTTTTGATCGTACAATTGAAATAATAATTAACGAAAATATTTTACATTGATCATAATAATAATTATTAGATAGAGAGTATATCGGAAATGAAGCATTTTCTTGTTGATAATTATTCATATGTATTGAAATTTAAATGAAGTATATAATTATTTAAATAAATTTAGAAAAAATACTCAATTTACGTACAAAGATTTTTGCCAATTTGTTTAATGAAATTGATTCTACATACTCCGTACAAATAAATTGAGTTGTATCAGGTAATCATCAGTTGCTCAAGCCCAGCCATAGAAGAAGTACCTGGGTGGACAGAGATATCAAAAACCTATTGCACCAGAAGTAACAAGTAGAATACCATGAATATGAAAAATGTAAAAGCGTACACTAATGTACACAACGACGCAAGCTCATGATCAATAAACTGGATTGAGAACAATGAAATCTCAAGAGTTATTCGATATTTGTTTTGGTGGAAGCTAAAGGTACCTACCTACTTAAAGTTAGATAACTTCGATAATCAATTACTAAAAGTTGAGACCATTAAGGTGATCAACTCTAAATATTCACATGTAACTATCTCAAAAATAACATAATTATGTGTGTATATATTATATGTTATAGTGTCAATACATAAAACTTAAATTCGATCTTTTATTTTATGATATTATCAATTATTACATTATAATGACATTTGACCTCAACCTTGTTTCAAGAAAAGTGCTTGAGCATTCTCATCACTACAATAAAGACAAGGATGTTGAGTCTTGATATGTTCATCATTTTCCAAAACATCCCTAGACTTCAACACCAATTCTTTATTACTAAGAGGGCCATAATTTTTCTCCAACACAAGTAAAATTGCATGGCTAAATGCCCCATAAGCTTGATTTTCATTTTCATTTCCTCCAACATCTTCACATTCTTCATTAGCTTGACATCCACTTAGCAAAATACCCTCATCTTGTTTAAGTGGCTTCAACAAATCTAACTCAATTTGGGGCAAAGAGAACATGTCACTAGCCTCATTTCCAAAGAGTTGTAACATGTGTGTTCCAATATCTGAGGTGTTTATGTTTGTTAAGGATGTTAGATGTTCCAAGATTGTTTCATGAGGGATGAACTTAGGCTTGGAGTAACAAGATTTTGATGCTGACTCTGATTTGTTTGGGACTGAGACGTAGTTATTTTCCCCAAATTCTTGATTTTTTGGCTTGAGATGAGATGGTCCAATTTGTTCCTTCTCCTTGTCAATTAGGCCTCCACTATGGCAAGAATCTGAAAGGATAGTGAAAGTTGCTCCTTCTGGTACTCGATTCACTATCTTTCGAATGTCTATATCTGTCAAATAAATGTTACTTATGAGAACTTAAAATTGTGTAATAATAATTAATAATATGTAAAATGTAAACATTTTTTTTCATAAATGGATCCGAACAATTAGGCAATATTCAACTACCTAAAAGGACTAACTATGTCAGAGTCATTATGTTGAAGTTGAGTCGGATAACTTCTCATTTATTATGACTCGATCCTTTTATGGTGAATATCGATGCGCAGAACTATTTCTTCTATATTTTTCAAGAAAGAGAATTGATATATGGTGAGGCTATAGCTAAATCAGCTTCCTTTACTATATGTGAGTTGATTTCTCAAATTATCATTCAGTTTGGGCGAGATAGAATGGGCGGATACAATAGGCCTAGTCAAGGACGGAGCTACACTATATTTAGGACTTCATCTTTAAAATAGTACTGTAGTAAGTTTTTTTGTTGTTGTTGTCCATCTGGTATCCGGTGCTCACGTTGGATCCCGACTAATCTGGATT
This sequence comes from Solanum aculeatissimum, assembly GCA_038996855.1. Classification (NCBI taxonomy): domain Eukaryota; kingdom Viridiplantae; phylum Streptophyta; class Magnoliopsida; order Solanales; family Solanaceae; genus Solanum; species Solanum aculeatissimum. The sequence goes on from JBCEWC010014881.1 coordinate 2,817, forward strand.
CGTGACGCATAGGGCCCATTCAAAGGAAGTGCTCCCTTCCAAGCCAGACTAATCTGGATTCGTGCCGCGTAGGGCCTATTCAGGGGAAGCGCTCCTGCCAAGTATTTTTCCATACCCAGGACTCAAACCTGAGACCTCTGGTCAAAGGATGAGCAACCCCATCCACTACGCCACATTTTTAGTTAGATTAGATAAGATGAAGAAACTTACTAGTAATATAATTGAAATCTAGAGGAATTATGGCTTCTTCTTGGTTCTTTTTTCCAGTTAATGTTCCATGTCCACTAAAATGAAAATACAAAACATCCCCTGGTTCAGCTTCATCAGCCATTTTATTAAGTGCTTTCTTGATATTAACTCCAGTGGGCATTACAGGGCAGCCTGATTTATCCATCAGCACCTCAATGTGTTGGGGATCGAACCCGAATCGATTCACTAACACATCTCTCATGGCTAAAACATCGTTGTGACATCCATGTAACCTGTAATAATAGCAAAGTCAGAAATTTCGTTAAAATTATTCAAAGTATAGTATCTATGTAGAAAAAGTAAATTTTGATTTATATTTTTCTATTGTCTCGATCGATGAAGGGTGTTTAATTGACTCGCCCTTCGCCCTATGTGGCTACGTCACTGACCTGTAATGTGTGTTTTCATAGTTGCAACCAACTAGAACTGCCATTTTTTTACCAATTTTCTCCATTTTCTTTTCCAGAAATAAATTAATGCAAGAATTATTTGTGTTTGTGGATTTATCAATATTGAAGTTCAAATTTATAGAGAAAATTATAAGTTTGTTATTGCTTGTAAGTTTCATTTCTTGAAGTCATTATTAATTGCTTATGAGATGCAATTTCTGAGTTTCTACTTTAAGAAAATAGAGGAATTAAGCAAAAACTATATTTTAATTGAGTAATTCAAAACTATTTAAGGAATCTTGATACACGTAATGGTAAAAGTTGATTCTTTTGATTGACCAGAAGGTTACGAGTTCAAGCTATGAACATGCACAACGAGAGCTTCTAGGCAGCTTTTCAATAATCTAAGACTATCGGAAGAGAGTCTTGGCAAAAGTTGTTTTTATATTGTGATTAGTGACAGAGTCAGGATTACCACTAAAGGGAGTTCAAAATCTGAAAAGTAGTTATACGAACTAGTCGAAGGGGGTTTGATCAGTGGCGGAGCCACATAGTACTCAGAAAAATAAAAATAATTTTTTATGTATATAACAGATGTCAAACCCCCTTGGTTAATTCGTGTGTCTACTTCTTAAAATTTTGAACTCCCTTAAAGAAAATCTTGGATCTGCCACTAAGTTCAACATCCAATATATATATATATATTTTAATCATATATAAACAGTATAATTTGTCGTCGAAGGGGGCTCAACAGGGGTAGCTCTGCCCCTGATTGTGACTAACCAGAAGATCACCAGTTCAAGTTACAAAAATTACCGCTTGCACAAATTATAAAGTAAAATCACGTACAATAGATACATTTATGATCTGACCCTTATTCGAAAGTGTGACATGAAATTGTACGTTTCCTTTCACGTAACATCAACAAGGGAAATTTCTTAGAAATCACTTTAGATATTATATGGTATTTACGTGACACAAACTCAAGGTTATATATGAGCAATAATTATTTTTTTTATCCAAAAAAAAAAAGGGGATATAATGAATGCGTATTCATGAATTCAAGAACAGATTATTTTTCGATTTTTCATAGTTTAAGGGTATTTTTTGATATTTTTTTTTGGTATATGGATAATTAATATTAAAAAAATTAGTGATGTCATTGTACTAAATACATACTTACTTATCTTACAATAACATCAACATTTTCATTATAATTTCACAAGTAGGGGGTTTGAAAATGGTGGCGCGTATGCAAGGAAAGTCGTGGCGCAAATTCCACGTGATGATAAAAGTTTTTTCTTATGACTGACCAGAAGATCACGATTTCAACAACAACAACATACCCAGTGAAATCCTACAAGTGACATTCCACAGCGATGCCCGCGTCGCATGAGCCCGACTCGCCCAGAGGGGCGTGACCGGGTCCAAGGCGAGCACGGTCGTTTTAAGATCACGAGTTCAAGTTATGAAATCTATTATATCTTACAAAATCACGTATAATAGATACATTATGGTCCGATATTTACTCGAATCTTGATATGAACTAGCTAATAAAAGTGTATCAATTGCCAATTCGGAAAAACCGACATAACGATCATCCTTTTTTTTTACGGGGACATAAAACTGCATAGACCCTTGTGGTCGAACCCTACCTCGGACCCTGTAGTTTGGTCTAAAAAATACACACACATTAGGTATTATGAAAATAGTGCAGGGAAACCCCTCATTATTTGATAAATAGCACAGTTGTTAGGAGTCTTATCTGTCTCCAAAGAGGCATATAGCACAAGCTTTGCTTGTTCAAATGTTACACATAGATGATAGTGTTTTTTAGCAACACATAGGTGATATAGGATGAAATCTGGAATTCGTCTCGACGTCCTTTTAGCCAGGTGGCCAGTTCATCTGTCGTCCCCCGAGTAGGTGAAGGTGAAGATGATAAACAGATTGGCCTGACAAAAAACAATCTTCTGGTTAATATATATAAGATGGAACTACGATAACTGGAAACACCGGGAGCAAAGAAGCAAGTTACAGACATCCACTAGGCCCATCGTTGATCACGAGTCTGAATCCATTCTCGAGAAGACCTTCCTGTTTGGCTACAAGCTTTGCTGTGTAAAGAAGTTGACCAAGAATCTCACAGTGCTTTTCTTCAGCCTGGAAAAGAAAAAACACAGTAAAGAAACACGCAAGAGTATACCAAAGGTGACCGTGAAAGCTGATGACATTAAATTCGATATGGAAGCAATACTACATTGATTGAAGAAAGATTTGCATATTAAGAGCCAATTTTACTTGAATCTTTCAAGAAGTTCAACTATCGCGTGCAATGACTAAGGATGTCGTCCTATGTATGCCAGATATTTGCTCATTCAGGTAACCAAATGTAAAACGACTATAAGGTTTTACCATTTCCTGTTCCAATATCTTCAAACTCATAACATGACCAAGTCGATGCAACTTTGGATTTTTATCTTTTTTTAGAAAAAAGGGTCGACGAAATTTTGGAATTCTAGTGCACTATACTCTCGTTTGTATCATATCGGGTTCCCACTTTTCCCCCATTCTCAGGTGCTAAGGTACCAATTTCTTCTATTATCAATCGTGAAAGGAATTCTAACATAACAATAGAGTGGAAAAAACTACGTTACCTTTCTGAAGCACATTGTCATTTTCAGCTCGAACAATAGTCTCATAAGCATCTCTTTCCATAGAACCAGCATTAAAGGTAGTGGAGGCCCTTCTCTTCCTTAATTTGCTTATGGTCAAAGTGACTTTTTCTCATGATTAACCAAACCAAATAGTTCAATCAAGCGAATTTCCTCTCCCTCGACTAATGTAATTTAATTATCTAATTTCATTTCTAGGTAGTGGAGGCCCTTCTCTTCCTTAATTTGCTTATGGTCAAAGTGACTTTTTCTCATGATTAACCAAACCAAATAGTTCAATCAAGCGAATTTCCTCTCCCTCGACTAATGTAATTTAATTATCTAATTTCATTTCTATACTGTCCTTTTATTTGTTACTCTTATTCTATGGCCTATGACTTGATTGAGCATGGATTTAGCTGCATAGTTCCTATACAGGTTAGAGAAGAGGAAAAATAAACAAAGTAACAAAGAAGGTTCAGTAGAGAAGGCAAACAAGGAGATCACCCCCTAAGCAATTGAGAGGTCGTACCTAGAATGCCACAAGTCTGACAAGCTCCATCTCTTCTCTTTAAATACGTAAAATGAAAACAAAGAAGAAGGGAATGCTGAGCAGCAGCTCTACAAAATTCTATTCTCGGCCACTGAATAACAGCTCCAAGGAATGCTGAGTCTTAACAAGCTCAGTACAAAAGCTAATTTCTAAATCTTGTATCCCCATTTTCTCATTTTCAATACTTTGTTTGATCAAATGCAGCAAAGATCATCATATTAAAGTGCAGTCACATGAAAAGAGTTAACCTTTAGTCTCCAAACCAAAAAATCTAGTGAAGCAATCACTTCAAAGCATCAGCAGTTTTCTCTTTTCTCATAGATTTGTGTCTCATATTCGGATACACAAATGCTTCATCGTGCTCTTGTGTGAAAGCTTTCAAAAACTATGATCAGCATACTAAAAATCGAACCTATTACTATTTAAAAGAAAAAGAAACTTCCCTAACTTCATCTAATGATTCAGGACCAAAAACCACAAATAAAATAAACAAATGAGTGACAAAGCACAGATTAAAAAATGCGAAAACTCGGTGTGATATTAATTGTAGACTGCCTGTACAAGTTACACCAGAAAGCAAGAAACGAAGAAATACAGGAAGAAAGCGATAAACAAATGAATGAGCACAGAAAGAAAAAAGAAACTGATTAAGGAAATAACACAGAAAGAAACAAGCAAGGAGATTAGGAGATCACTCTCACCACCTAGAGTAGCTCACTGCAAGTCCGCGAGCAGCAATGGGCTAAAGCTAGTTTCTAATATTCCGTTGTTTCTTTTTTAAACCAAGGATCATTATATTAAAGTACAGTCACATAAACCAAAGTACATCATTAGCCTCTAAGCCAAGAAATTAGGGAAGCTAGCTTCAAAGTGCAAGCTTCCGTAATTAAAAGCATTGCACCTCATACGCAAATGCAGGAAATTTTTGTGCTGCTTATGTGCAGTCTTTCAAGAACTATGAGCTCCCTATGAAAGGCTTAAGCATACTCTTTCAGACAGTAGACAGAGTAGTACCTTGGAAAGCCCAGTTAAGCCATCCCTGACCTTGGGAATAAGCAAAATGTGCACAGGAGCTTGGGGATTTATGTCTCTGAAAGCTAAAACCTGGCATAAAAATTAGAATTAAATATAAAATAAAGTGCATCACAAAATCAGCTGATATGAAAGCTTAAAGTTTATCAAAGAATCAGCTGATGTGAAAGCTTAAAGAATTGCACATATAGATGCACAATATCAAAATACTCATGCCATAAGCAGTGGATAAGGTACTGACAGGGCACTAAAAAAGCAAAACATGCTTCACTGAGTAATTTAAAATTTTAGCAAAATAACAGCAAAAAATTATATGACTTTGCCAACATCCAAGCAAAGGTTAGGCACTGCTAAAAAAATAGCCTATTTGCTATTCCCCTTGTAATCCAAATGAAGGATATTCACATCTCGTGGACATTAGAACATAATCAAAACCCATTTTATTATATATTTTCCATGTTAAAGTGGAGTGGCCTGCTTACATAGCATCGAGCAACGCTCTATCCATTTCTCGGAATCTAGAACTCACCATATCTTCCAAGACCAGCAGCTCGTATTTGCAGAAGTTTATATCAGGATACTTTTTCATTACATCACATTGTCTCAATCATATTATCTATTGCCTGACATCTAAACTTATCTTACTCGCATAAGACAAACAACAATGTGCAAGAAAGAGGTAATCATATCCCACTTAACAAGGGTTCCTCTATCTGGTGGGAGCGGGAGTTCAATTTGAACCTTTCTTCTCCATTCCACAGAAAATGAAAAGCTCAGACAAAAGATACTTTGGAACAGGAAGTATTCTACAATGAGTGTGTTTGGTAGAAAGGAAAATGATTTCCAATGCTATGACCCCTCGAATTGTGATAAATGTTATCCGTGGATAATATTTTCTATCAAAAGAAGGAAAATCACAAGTGTAACTTATTGGTGGCCGTCAATTCGTTTTATGGATATCCCAACACTATAACTCTCCCTCCATATCACTAGCTCTATAACACTTACAGTTAACAACTTTAATACTCAAAAAAAGAGAGAAAAAACACTATCCTTATATGCAGGGATGCTTTCTCTGTGATAACCATATGTCACTTCATTTTAGACCTAACGAAAACCCAAGTGGTGTCCCCCTCCTACTTCTATTCTACAGGATACCTATATTTTCCCACCAAAACGCTTAAACAGTAACAACAACAACATACTTATCCCACAAGTGGGGTCTGGGAGAGTGGTGTATGCAGCCTTACCCCTACCTTGTGAAGGTAGAGAAGTTGTTTCCGATAAACTCTCAGCTGCTCAAGTAAAACATATCAAAAACAAGTATACAAAGCAAATACACTAGCAAAGAATTCATGCTGAAAACGATGAACAAAAGAACAATAACAACGCAAAAAGAATACGATAACCAAATCAAATAAAACATCAGGTAATACAAAAATGCTTAAACAGATGCAAAATTATCCAGTAGCAAACATTCTCCACCGTGATCTCACCCTAATACACAAAAGCTGAACATCAAAGGTTCCACACACACCCAAGTAGCACATTTACCTTGTCATCCTCAAATACAATATCTGCTGGGATTTCCTTGTTAATGATCTTGTCAAATCTGAAAACCAAGAATCAATTTTTTTAACACCCCATTACATAAACAGAGCTAATAAACAGGAAATAGAAACACAGAAAGAAAAATGAACACATGGTAGAAGAATCTGACTGAAAATCAAGAACCAATTTTTAAAAAACCCCATTATCTAAAAAGAGCTAATTAAACAGGAAACTGAAAGATAGAAAGAAAAATGAACACATGGTAGGAGAATGTGACGGGAAATCAAGAACCAATTTTTAAACAACCCCATTACATAAACAGAGCTAATTAAACAGATAATTGAAAGATAGAAGTAGAAATGAAACCATACATGGTAGGAGAATCTGAAGGAACAGCAAGAAGAGCAGCTTCTTTCTCAGAAGCCATGGCTGACTTCTTCTGATGAGTAAAATGTGAAGTGAGTATTTGGAGTCGGCTCCTATTGGGGTTTTCTTCACTCATAACTTTAGCTCCTTTATTGCTTTGTGGGTATAACAACTTATATTAGTCAACACAACAGTACTATAAGTTTCTCATAATTGTGATTACATGGACCAAAGTATTTGTTCGTAAATATTTGTATATAGTCTAGATAAATATCACCGAAAATTGTCTATGTGGGTGTGGACGACGATGAGGTGTGTAGAGGACATAAAAGAACATTATTTATAAAACTTGTTTTCCTATTTTCCGTCGAGTAAATAATTTTTAAAAAAATGGATTTTTTTTTTAAAAAGAAGTTGATTAATTGAATATGGGAAAATATTTCCTCCATGATGCAAATTGACTACTTCATTTCAACAAACTAGTAGAGGGGACACACATATTATTATAATATGTAATTTTGGTATGGACAATTTTGAATTAATTTAGGGATAATTTCAAATATATACAATAAACTAATTAATTTTATAATAAAAATAGCACTTGTTTATTTACATTAAAAAAATAGCTCAAAATCGTAGAAAATATACATGACTATACAATATAACTTTCCAAAGTCATAGAAAGTATACATTGAGTCATTGACTATGCAATTTAGATTACTTATATATGCACTATACACTGAATATATATTATGATACACTCATAGACTGAATATAGTTTGGCTATACATGTCTATAGAACGAATATTTATTTTTTGATAATTTTTTTTGTCTGAACAACCATGCACTGTAATTGTCCCATTAATTTATCTATTCTATAAAAAATAAAAATAAAAAAAAAGACAAACTTCAACCTTACTTACTAATCAACTAACTTCAATAAGGATAAATAATCATTCATTTTTAACCAGAGATTTTGAATTTGAATCTTATCGACACATGCACACTTTAAATTAGGAGGTGTAAAAAAGTCAATAATTTTTAATTGGATCATTTATTATATTATAAAATTTATTAAATATATATGAATAGAGTCCTTCTCCTTAAATAGTATGTATAACATATAATTACACTATTTCGAGCAACGAAAATTAAAGATAAGTTATTTTCCACCATAATATGACGATTAGAATTTGCATACAAAATATATTTTGCATCTTCGAGAGGAAATCTACATCGTGAAAATCAAGAAATTCATTTGTGTTCGCTAAGAAAAAATTTGTAAATCGCCTAAATTAGTATTTACAATTAAATACTAAATATTATTTAGAATAATTTTCACATGGATTTTCTTGCTTTATGAATATTGGGCTGGATATTTTGATGAGACTTCCTTGATTGACGAGGCCCATATGTATACATTCTTGTTCGGAAAATTTAGGCGGATAAATAAATATATACTAGTTAATTAGTTAATATAACTGTAGTTTGAATTAATTACGGCTCACGACAAATATGTAGTTGTAATTACAGTTTGAGTTTTGTATAATTCGCACGATTTATACGAACATTGCGCACGATTATTCAAAAGCTTTGCGCGAATCAAATTGTATAGCGAAATATACAAACACAGTAAATTGTACAGTGAATTATATAAATATATACAAATGCTATACAAAAAGTGTGAATTGTATAGAGAATTATACAAATATTGTGTGAATTATATAAAAGTTATTATAACTATAGTTACAAATGTAATTACCAAACTATAGTTATGAAACATAATTCAGATATTTTTGAGTGGCTATATGTGAAAACTTCTCTTGTTTCTCTTTTTAAATGATATAGTGGGCCACATCATATGATCAGGCCCATAAAAGGTTTTAAGCAATATACATTGTATACAAAAGTTAGATTGTCGTGTGATTCAAAAGATATTAAAAAATAATTTTGTACAATTAAATATTTTTGTAATCATATTAAAATAAGACAAGTTACTTTCTATAAAGAGAGAAGGGAACAAGAATATTTTTATATATATGTACAATTAAATATTTTTATAATGTCATTATTTATTTGAATATATTTTTTATTACTGTAATGGATACTATCATTAAGAAGAAATAATAGTAAGGAAAAATTACACTGAGAGACATTAAACTTAAAAAATTATTAAAAAAATAGCCCTCGTTGTATAGACATGTATAGTCGGTATATATTTCTATATCATAGTGTATATTTTGTGTATATCCCATGTATAAATAATATACATTATATAGATGTGTATCTATAATTTTTGACAAACCATATTGTATAGTCATGTATAGTTTCGGTGATTTTGGGCTATTTTTTATGTAAATAAAAACATGGGTTATTTTTTTTGTAAATATTTTACTTTTTTGTATATATCTGTAATTTCCCCTAATAGTAAAGTAGTGTTATTTTTACAAGAAGATTTTTAATTTTTTTGCATAAAGGACATATAAAAAAAATTATTTTCTTCTATTTAATTTCTAAGTGATAATAAGACATCATTTTCTTAACATAGTATGACATAACACGATGATCAGTTCCACAAAAAACATATTTATTAGAGAAAAGAGTCAAAAATATTCTTAACCTACGTGAAATGAATAAAAATATTCTCCGTTTATAGTTTTGTACAAAAATACTCTCGCTATCAATACTTGGTCCAAAAATGCTCTTGTTATTGATATTTTGGTCCAAAAATGTCCTCATTGTCACTAAATGGATCAGAAATATCCTTCTTTAAATAAATATAAATGAAGAACATTTTTTTTTCATTTCGTATAATTTAATGATATTTTTTACCCTTTTTCCTATTTATTACTATAACTTTTTGTCGAATATTTTCAATTACTTAACTAATCTCACTACTACTACTACTAATAATAATAATAATAAATAATTGAGACGATCACATCAAGATCACCAAAGGATGTGATGCAGTGGATGAGACTGTTCCACCCTTAATCAAAGATCTCAGGTTCGAGCCCTGATATGAAAAAGATCTCTGAGAGAAAATGCTTCTCCCCAAAAAAAATCCTACGTGGCACGAATCCGAATATAATTCAACTCCGAATGAAAAAAAAAAGAACCAAACAAGAATTAGGTGAACTATCAAAGGTGACAAAGAACAACACCTCAACCCTTTTTAATGGAAATTATATTTTTGTCAAATATAATTATTATTTTTCACCGACAAAAAATAATCATAATTTATTCTTTAGAACCCCACAAATAAATTAATCATTTTGGCAATATACAAATGCCAAATTTTTATTCTTTTGCAGTCCCTGTCAAGTAGTCTAATCTGATTAATAACAAACATATTAATTAATTGGTAAGAAAATCAGAATAAAGACAGATATTTTTATTCCAAATCTAGTAGTTTGAATCAAGAAAAATAATCCAAATTTTAAATAACTACCATGATAGTGACAATAGCTTAGTTAATATCATGCTCATTATTAAAAAAAAATTTATAAAAAACATTAGTATAAAAATTTTGTATTAGAGAATTAGTTTTGTATTACCTTCATAAAAAAATATAACTTAATTTGATTATTTCGAAGCTAATAATATTAATGGAGTAGATTTTTTTAAAATAAAGTATCTAAGAGAATTGTACTCTAACACCCCTCCCCCCACCCTAGTCCCAACGAATCAAATAGAATAAACAAATAAAATAAAAGAATTGATTTAACAACAAGTTCGAATCAAGAACAAAAAATAGAACAGAAATCATATGAATTCACAACGACTCAATGGCTTAAAAAGTAAGTAGCTCTGATTATTCGATAAACGTATTACTTCAACACAAAGTTTGATCATAGTTACTTCTATCGAATGTGTTTTAACCAGGAAATAATTAAGTATCTTAAAATAAAATTTAAATATTCAAAATCAATATAAAAATATTATCGTAAATTGCGATTCTTCTCATATTCATATGATGTAAAATGCATTTTAAAATGATATAATTTATCAAAACTTATATATAATTTGAAGTTGAATTAGAAGGAAAGATGACTGATAATTTGAGACGAAAAAAGTAGTTCTAAAACATAAATATATAATAATTTTGCTTTGTTAGGTTACAACATAGAATGGTACTCCTTGGAAGAATATAATTAGGTAAACTAATTTGTGGATAACAATGTTGTCCATATTTTAATTTATTTTTGAATATTTTAAGAAGTGGAACATTTGCTATTATCAAGAACATGAACCTAATTTTGGATGGTTTTAGGGTTTATCGATTATTTCTAGTATATTTCAATATTTGTACTTAATATTATTTCTTGGAAATATGATTAGGATCTATGAGAACAAGAAAAGAATCAAAACTGACATCTTTGGGGGGGGCGGAGGGGGGGGGGGGGGTTAATAGCAAGAAATATAGAACCATTTGGTATCTGAGTTACTTGAGTATGTGAACTTTCAAATAAGATT
>JBCEWC010014882.1:0-14085 GCA_038996855.1 Solanum aculeatissimum
AAGCAGATGAGGATGATACTGGCGAAGTGATTTCTCATAGTAATAATGATTATAATAATTATAATAACAGTGGGTATAATCAGAATGAAGAGGATGATGATGATTATAAGGACCTTTTTGGGTCTGATAATGAAGATTATGTTAATACTCCTTCAAAGAGTCCTTTCCCAGTTCCTGGTAATTTGTTAATTTTGTCATTTCTTAAGAACCCTTTTGTGCAATGTTAAGTTGGTTTGATAGATGAGTTGATCTTTTTGAAGTGTTTTTAAGGGTTAAAGTTTGGTACTTTTAAGTTATTTGAATACTTCCATTCTAGATCAACAACAACATACCCTCCGTAATTCCACAAGTGGGGTTCAGAGAGGTTAGAGTGTAAGTAGACCTTACCCTATTTTCTGGGGGTAGATGGTAGCTTTTGAGCTTGTTTGGGATATTTTGGATTGAGGTTTTGGTTGGTCTGAGAGATGAGTGTTTTTGGAATGTTATTGAGGTTACGTTTTGGAATTTTGAAGGTTTTGAGTTTGATTGATTGATTTGAGCACTTCGCTTCTAGGATTCCAGCTGATATTCGGGCATTTAAACTTGCTTTTTATTTGCTCTGATTGATGGTGTGTATATTTTAGATGAGTTTATCTTTTGAAGTGTTCTGAAGGGTTGAAGTTTGGAACTTTTCAGGTTTTTGACTCGAATGGTCTTTTACTTGAACACTTTATTTCTAGGTCTGGAGCTCAACAACATAAGCCATGTAATAGCACAAGTGGGGTTCAGAGAGGTGGAGAGTAAGTAGGACATTTTGGATTGGGGTTTTTGTTGGTCTTAGAGATGAGTGTAATTTTGAAATGTTTTTGAGGGTTGAATTTTGGAACATTGTAGGTTTTGACTCTGTTTGATTGATTTGAGCACTTCGCTTCTAGGATTCCAGCTGATGGGAATTTAAACTTGCTTTTGTTTACTCTGATTGATGGAGTGCATATTTTAGATGTTTCTAATGGTTTGATTTTGGAATTTTTGAGTATTTTGGATCTGTTAGTTTGATTTATTCAACTTGGAGAAATAACAAATTTTTTTTCCTTTTTCCCCAAAAATTCTGTTTCCGTATCTAGTGTGGTTTGGAGTGAGTTAGTTTCATTTTGATTCTGCATTTCTGTATGGTTGGTTGTCGATGCTGAATTACATCTGAATTCTTCTCCCTGTTTCTTTAAACCTTTTTCACAAAGAAAGAGGCAGGAGCAAGGAATTGTTTTTTAAAATCATTAAGCCACCAGTTTTAATTGAGGAGCAGAGAAGTATACAAGGGGTTTTATTAGGCCATGTTTTCCAATCCATGAATTTCTGCTGTTGAAGAAAGAAGCCATAAGCTGATCCATTTGCATCTAGAATAATTTAGTTTTTATTGATGAAACTGATTGTTCTTATTGCATAATTCTAATTGCGAAACAGAATAGATTCCGGATGGGATGCAGTCCATTGTTGCTGTGCTTCTGATTGATATGTGGTACTGAGGTAGCTTGTTAATGCTATTATTCTAATGATAGGTATCATCTAGTGAGTTTTTTTGGATTGGTGATGTGCTCATTGTCTAGGCATTGTCTTTAAGTTCTTCAGTTTGGAATCTCACAGAGAACCCAATCTGCTGTTTAAGAGAATTGGCACAGTGAAAAGCTATCAAAGAGTTGTAGATATTCATGATTCTAAGCAGAAAATGTCTTCGCTGTTCAAAACCCTAAATTAGTCAAATTGCCCACTTGAGTTATGTTTGCTGTTTTATGAAAGATCTAAAATATAAGAATACAGGAATTTAAATAGCATCTAGATGACCTTGCCTTTGCTGCTTCGTGAAGCATCTACTTAATGTCCCTATATAATCTATTTAAGTAATACTCATGGAGATGTGCCTATATTGGCACTCCGTTTTATAAGCCAAAAACAAATGAATAATTATTGATTAATTTGGATCTGTGAAAGAAGAATGCTGATCTTGATTGTGTTATGAGAAACAGTGATTTCTCCTATGGTTCCATACTGCTAGGAACTTTTTTCTACAGAAAAGAAATTGCTTATGCATAATCAATGTTAACGTTAGTTTTAATTTCCCATTTACGTTAATATTCTTTTTATCCGGTTGATTGTTGTTTAAGCGCTTCTTTCTCATGCTCTTTTGCAGTTTTACCGCCTATACGCAACACTAACCACCAAACAAGGGGAGGATTTGGCCGTGGTCGCTGGCAAAATGATAGAGGAGCTGGCATCCTTCCGCGACCAGGACCTTATCCTCCAAGGCAGAACTATGGTTATGGTCCCAAGTTTTTCAATGGCCATCGTGATGAACGCTTTGTGTCTGAATTGAAGTTTGCAAAGAGTGAAGAAACATTAGCAAGAAAATGTATAGCTTTTCAAGAGGTAGACTCTTTCCCTGATTTTCTCCTTTTTGTTGCCAACCTACCCTAGCTAAGCTCATGGACTTCTGCCAAACCATTCTTAAAGCTAGCTGAAGCGTGAGCTGATCAAATGTACAACTTTAAATTACACTTTTTTTGAAATACTGGGGTTTAACCGTTGTGTCAAGTGGGTTCATCCATTCCATATAAACAACAACAATTTCACCCGTCTCAAATTAGTTGGGGTCGGCAATGTGAGTCTCCCATATTTATTCCTGCTCCATTTGGACTCCATTCTGATACCAGTTAGTTTGTCATTAAACAATTTAGGCTTCTCTGGTGCTAGAGGTTCATTCTCTCTATGTACTATATCCTTTTCTCCAATATATATATATATATATCACTACTGATCCCTTGCTATAAATCACTACATTCTCCCGCAAAAACTTTGCTTGTTTGTCATGACGTGTATGAACTGGAGTGGGCTGTTCCTGATAGGAGAAGAAATGGATTGTGGCGTTGTATGACCCCATCCCTCTTACATATCCTTTAAAAATTCAGATCTTCGTGACACTTTATCACCAACTGCATGTACGACTGGTTTTTCTTCTAATTTATTGTAATTAATTTATGGGATAAATAGCCTTGTGAACTTGCGTGCTTCAGTCGAGTTGAAGGTGGAGATGTCTACTTTGATGACCGCAGCTTGGTAAGCATTATGTCTTCTGTTCTTTTATTTTGTAATGACATCTCAATATTACAAACCCCAGAATGACCAATCATAATAGCACATTCCCTTTGCATTATCAGAGGCTATTCAAGCGTCTAATTACTGAAGATGTTGGGGCAGACCTGAATGAAGGTTTTGACACATTTACTGAGAAGAAAGGTATATGCTAGAGGGATAAAGTATAGAGAATATGAAACTTTTAGATTCTTGATGGTTAGGCTCAGAGTTCTTCTGTTTTCTATCTGCACCTGTGTGTATAATCTGACGGATATGTCTTTTTGGAAGATTTGGGTTCTCAAGGTTTCGGCGATTTATTGGCCAGTATCAGGAATAAAAATATACCACTTGATAGAATGCATTTCGTGGTAAGAAAATTTTGTTTTTTAAAAGTCGTTATCAGAACGCCATGTGTTTGGCAATTGATTTAACGGTGGTTTGCTTTTTCCTTTTCCTTGTGCCAGACTTATCGCAACAATCTCAATAAGGTAACTTTGAATCTCCTAGGACTGATACTTCGATAATGCAGCATGACTAATTTCAGAGCATCAAATATTCATTATGGAGAAGATCATTAAGCTGCTATATTTTTGCTCTTGTTTGAATCACCAGTTTAAAACAGGAGACCCTGAGTTGATATAGTATTACTTCATTTTGTTCAGCAATAACTGTTTTTTTAACTGGCACAAATTAATATTCATTTATATACCTTTTCATCTGTGCCCTTGCTGGCAAGATCCGGATATAATTCTCAGTTGACATGATACTTTAGTCTGTTAACACTTGTCTTGGTTTCCTTTTTGTCTGCAGATAATGGCTACTGCTTATCTCAGGAATGAACCTTGGGAAATGGGAGTGCACAAAAGAAAGGGGGTTGTGTATCTTGACGTACATAAACTGCCAGAAAGGCCAAAGAGTGTGCTTGACCGGAGAAGGTTCTTGAATGTTTCCCGAGTTCTTAGTTTTAAGAAAAAGTGTTCATACTTTTTGTGGATAATGTGAACCGTCTCAGAAGGTTTATAACTTTTAGTTGGCTGAGTTTAGATTCTATCATTACTCTTCTGCCAAAAGAACTTGGAGGCTCTCTATACTAAAGAGCTACTGATTTCCATATTCCTAATTAAAGGTGGCGTTGGGATGCAATTTTTCTCCTTTTCTCCACCTTCCCATTTTGTTTTCTGTTTTCCCGGCTCAACTACGGAGTTGGGATGCCATGTGCATAAACTTTAATCTCTGTAGCACTTGCCTTGCTGTATTTAATATTTGGCTGATATAAATTGCTAATTACAAAGTTCTTCAATGTATTAGCACTAAGGGTAATTTATAAATCATTTTATACTGTTCACGACAAAGAGTCTATTAGAATAAATTCTTCTCTTTTTATTTGTTAAAAAAATTAGTATAATGGGAAATGAAAAGATGTCAAATAATTCTTGTTGGTCAGAAACTATATTATTATCAAAATAGCCACACATGAGTTAAAATTTGACAAGATGGAAACATAATCTGCTTTATTAGAATTTTTTTTTACTCTTTATAAGCAGGTTTCCTTAAAAAGTATCTGTTATTATGTATTAGAAGTATTAAGTTTCACAGTTGACCAAATATGCTTTTCTTGTATATTGCTTTGATTGCCCCTTTAATCTAGGTGTTACTGGGGATATTGTTTTGAGAGCCTTGCAACAGAAGATCCTACGCGATCTGATGGAGAAGGGATACATCACATTGATGCCAATGTTGAATATTGTGCTGTAGTTAAGACAAAATTAGGAGCACACCGTGTTTTAATGGGGGCTGAAATGGACTGCTGTGATTCAACTGATGATGGGAGGAGGTTTTACGTGGAATTGAAGACTTCACGCGAGGTATGCGCTCCTGCTAGGATCTCTTTCCCTCTTCATTCTTTTCTGTTTTTTTAACTTTTACACCTTATTTCTGTTATTTACAGCTGGAATACCATACTGAGGAAAAATACGAGAGGGAGAAATTGCTCAAGTTTTGGGTATTGACGATGGAAACACATCTTTCATGCATCTTATGTGTATTTATGTGTGCTTTAAATGCCAAAGAATAACACATCAACACAAGGATTAGTTTTTCTATGTTGCAAGCTATTCCAAGTAAAAACTAAATCATGTTAAGATTAGAAATAATTTATTTTCCTAATGGCTAATTATTTTTATTCCTAATATTTTCTTTTGCGTCTCATATATTCCTAGGTACTTCAGTTGACCCCTTGGGGGTGGCCTAGTGGTTTGGGCTTGGGATTTTCATGTTGTGGAGGTCTTAGGTTTGAAACCCCTTGCCAACAAAAGTAAGGGGTTTGCCTTCTAGGTCGAGCTCGTCACACCGGGCTTGCCTAGTGCGGGTTACCTCTCCTATGTGGTTTGCGAGCTATTGCATAGGAGTGGGGTTTACCCTGTGTTGGGTGGCGGCTGTGGGTTCCCCTTTCATAAAAAAAAAAAAATTACTAGTATTTCAGTCCTGCACTATGCCAACTGAACCTAGTATTTCTTTATTTTATTTTTCCTTTCTAGTTTAGTTATCAAGTCTTTATAGATTGTCGTTTGTTTGAAGTCTTTTAGCTGTCTATTAACTTTTGCTCATGTATATTCTCTTGGTTGCAGATCCAGTCATTTCTTGCTGGTGTACCTTATATTGTTGTTGGTTTTAGGTAAATTTACATGCTGTGATCTTTCATCTTCGCTTTCCCTTTTCTTTTACTCTAAAGGCTTTAGAGACAGATCTTTGCTTTTTTCTTTAATCTGTTATGCAACTTAGGGATAAGGTCTGCGTACATCCTATCCTCCCCAAGCCCCATATGTGGGATTACGTTAGCTAGGTAGTTTTTGTTGTTGTTATGCTTAGTGTCATGAGTTTCTTCTCTTTCATTTCTGCATTAATTTTCCGCGATAAAGAGAATGTTGCTTTCCTCAAAAATAAAAAAATTGGAAGTGTTGTTGAAAAGATTAAAAGATTTTTCTTTGTATTTTTGGTGTAAAAAGAGAGTACTGTGGCAAATGTTGTCTTACCTTTTGGCTCCATCTAGGTATTTAGTAATGAAATTATTTACTTATCAAATAAAAGAAATGCTCAGTTATCTTCTTCATGATCTTTTATTGCTAGTGTGTTCTTACAGTGACCGGTTACAACCCAAGTTAAATTTTTTATTTTTTGATAAGTGACTCAAGGTTAAGTTTGTGAATCTGTAATTGTGTTATACTGTAGGGATGACGCTGGTCGTCTCGTCCGCACAGAAAGATTGAGGACTAAAGACATTACACACAGAGTAAAAATGAAAAATTACTGGCAGGTAATTGTTCTCTTTGTTTTGAGATGCATAAATGCCTTGTAATTCTGTCTGATTGATTTGGTCTGTCATTTTTGTGAGGGGTGGGTTTGTGGTCTTCCGGAGTTCCTGTCTGTGAACGTATAACATGATTTTGCTGATCATACTTTAATTTTAATGCGGACTTACAAGTGTCAGAATAAGCTTTACCAAAGAGAATGAGTGGAGCAGCCTAGAGAGTTATAAACTTTCTTTGAAAGCTCTTACATAATCAATGTGACAAGACGGCACAACTCAATACTGAAATTTAACAATATTTTTGTGCATAGCATTAAAGCTTCAGTTAGTTGACAGGAGTCTGGTTGTTGATATTGCGTATTATTGACTGGAAAAGAAAAGAAAAAAATGAAGTGTTAACAGCAAATACTTCTATTGGGGAGTGTAGGGGTCATCCCTTTACCTCTACAGAGCACTATTTGATTCGTAACGGAAATTAAGCAGTAGTTTCTTATCATTGAGTGGAAAAGTGTTTCTTGTCGTATGAGTAGAGCTGTCAAAATGGGCTAGCCCAGCCCAAGCCTCACGGGCCAATGAACTGGAAGGGCTAGGATGGACGGGTCCTTCATTTGAAAGGGCCTTGAAATGGCCAGCCCAGCCCAACCCTAGTAGGGCCGCGGGTTGGGGCGAGCCGGCCCTTCTAAATTTTTTTTAAATTTAAATTTAAACTTAAAATTCTGTTAATATGTTAAGTTTTTTTTTTATCATGTCTAACCAAATTATATGAAAAAAATATAATATTTACAATCATATCATAATATGCATAATACATATGATTAGTGGTGCATTTAATTATAATTTCATATATATCAAGAAATGAGAAGATTTTCAAATAAAATATAATAAATAATGATCATGAATTTGAGCCATCTTATGACTAAAGAAAATAATAATCTTTTTTGACAAATAAATAAGTAAAGAAAATTTGAAAAAACAAGTGTAAACTAAAGAACAATTATGCCTTATAACTTTAATTATTTTAATTCAAATTATATAATATTTTAGGCCCATGGGCCGACCTCGGTCAAGCCTCAAGGGCCAAGGACTTAGTTGGGCTTGATTTACAAGCCCTAGTTCTAAATGGGCTTGAAAAGAGTGGGGCTGGGTCGACCCCATGGGCCAAGCCCATTTTGATGGCTCCACGTATGAGGCTCGCACATGATAGACATTTGTGGGGATTCTTCTTTCTTAATTTATCTGGTTTAGTAATTATTAAGCTCCAGTTCTAACGTCTTTTGGATGTTGGTGTGGTAGGGTGGAGTGTGTTTAGCATTTGCAGATGAAGTCTTGTGCTGGCTCTATGGGACAGTAAAAGAAAGTAAGAACACTAGTAAAACATTTCTAGTGTATCGTCATTTTCTCGTTCTTATGTTTGGAGGAAAATGCTTTCAGATCTCTGATGCTTAGTTCGTTTATTTGTGAATGATATTGTGATATCAGATGAAGACTACATATTGCAGTTCACGCCACATTCTACCCGTTTGGAGCTTCTTCAAGCTCAGTCCTGCCCTGATGCAATAACAGACCATGTTCGACAGTTACCATAAATACCTATTTTGGATATTCTTCACAATGAGTTTTCAGGTGAGTTAACACCACAGCATAGCCCTTTTCCTTTGCGGAATTTTTGTATCAACTGTAATCAGTTGTAAATTCCTTTTTTTTTTTGGATGATGCAAGAAACTACACCCCCGTTACACTGTGTACATCGAGTCTTATCGAAGTTAAGTTATAAGGAACAGTGTAGAAATTATAACTGAAATGGTTACAAAAATTGGAATTCTCAATTTTGTTCTTTCAACTGTGTATTCCTGAAGGAAGTCATCATCCTTTCTGGTTGTCTCTTGCAGTAGTTGGAGAAATCACAAAATATATGGATAACATTTACTTTGCATTCTGATGTTCTTAGATTTTACTTGTAGTATTATGTTGAATATGCTATTGTTGTTGAGAAACGAAAGTATTGGTTCTCTTTTTCCAAAAAAAAAAGAGTAAATGGTATCATTGATTTTATAATCCTCTATGAAAAAAGACGTGTAATTAGTGAGACAACATCACATGCGTTTATAACATAACTGCATTATATTATAAACCAAAAACACTTAAAAAGAATTTAAAAAAATGGCAGAAGAAAATTTTCATTCTAATAATAGGATCTAAAAAATGTTTTTCTTATTATGTACAAACTTATTTCCAAGAAATAAAAAAGTTAAAAAAATTAGTCACACATTTGAGCAAGTTGGCAACATGGAAGTTACGCCACGTATACAGGGAGCAGAATCAGACAATTGACCTAATGGCCTAGGAAGGATCGAAGGATGGGTGTTTTGTTGACACAAGGGTTTTTTGGTTCCTCCATTGTTTGTACAAGGGAAGTTAGGTATAGACAATTCAGAAATTAGCTTCACTAAAAAGCTAACTAATTTCGTATCTTATTCGGGTCGGGATGTGATCTTGGGACAACAACACAATGTATCTCCTATTGATAACTATTTTAGGGTGAATACCACAAGGTTTCAGCCAATTAGGCCTATGTTAAGGCCATAATATATATATAACATCCTTTTGATTAAAAAAATAAATAAATAAAATTTGAATCAACTTGTAATTCAGTTTAAGGTTAGTGTCCTATATTTGATTTTTCCTTTCTCCTTTGGGAGGTATTGTTAGCGTTGAAAATTCCTAAGTTAAGGTTCAAACTTTCCTCTTATGTATATGGGATCATACTAAGTGATTCTAATCTTGCATATAGATATTAAAGTTTGTTCTATAGGAGAATAATAGATTTGAGATGAATAAGAGTCACAAAAATTCCTTAGCACAAAGTTGAGTTGAAACCTTCTTACCGATTGAGTTTTATGTAAGATCCTATGAAGTTAGGTGATCCAATAACTTCAAAGTTGTGAATGTATGATTAGGTCCTTTCCTAAGTAATTGAAGTGTGTTGGATCTGGTTTAAGGTCATAAGAGACATCCAAGGTCAAGTCAAGTTCAAAACATTTCTATTGGTGAAGTTTCAGTATGAGTTCATAGAAGATTCAACTTCAAATAGACATATCTCTCAGCACATAATGAGTTTGGTGACCTATAACCTATCAAATTAAATGTCTTTGAATTACCTTTCCAACACATCTAATTTTGCCTTATTCGGAGTTCAGAGTAAAATGGTCATTTTATTGAAGCTTATCTGAATTGTAAAATTCGGCGATCCGTCGAATTGCTTTGAGAAACCTTAAAAACTGTAAAGAAAAAAGGGCGGTCTAAAGGTCCCATTCGGTGTACCGCCAAATGGTTTGGCGATCGGGACCCATAGACCGCCGATTTGAATTTTGATGATTGTTTGACTTTCCCAAAAAGATATTTTTTTTACCTTTTATCATTAAATAATTTTTTAAAGTCCATCTTATAACCTAATAACATCATTATACGTATAGTAACTCTCAAGATCATCAAGTTTCCTTCTCCCAAAGATCAAGAACTTCAAGAAACAAATTTCTCTAAATTGACAAAATCTAAAGGTTCCAAGTTCAAGATTCTCTTCAAGAACTTAGAGTTTTGAATCAAAATTCTTTTTCAAACTTCATATCCAAGAACTTCATAAAAGGGTTTCTCAAGTTCAAGTTATAAGATTCCAAGCCAAGGGTTTTTTCAAGAACTTTTGTTCTTCCACGTATGTAACGCAAACCTAAAGCATGAGATTGTCCTTCCATGTGCCCCATGATTGTGTTATTTTTGAAAACTTCTGTAATGTTTAACTTATTTTATTTATACTGTATAATTGATGATTTGTATAAACTTGTTTCTTGAACAAATGATTTGAACATCTATTTTAAGTATAAACCCTAGATATTATTTGATTAAATTGCATGAATGAACCCAAGGATTGAGTCTAGATCCTTGATATGATGAATGTTGATTGTGATTGTGATGTGAGCATGATGATAGTGTTGATAAAATTGGATGGTCATATGAGTCCTCATAAATTGTACTAAAATGATTGGACTAAATTGATAGTCCTCTTAACAATTATCTAAATCATTCTTGAAATATGTGATTGAGAATTGATTGGGTAGTTGATAGGACAAAAGTCTCGATTGTGACAGAATTGATGAATTGATAAGATTTCTTATGAGACTCATTGATTGGATTGATTGTTATACGAGCATTGAGTCTTTGGAGGAGTATCGATCCCGAATTGAGTAAGAGTAAGTCCAACTTAAATTCAATATCTATGTCACTAAACGTAGGAGAGAATTGAACCGTTAGGTCAGATGTTTCCCTATTCAATTTAATAAGACTTGATTTGATTGATAGACTCATGATTGGTTGATTTGTTCTTTACCCTGACAAGGTATTGAATAGACTGACAATACATTGATTGTTGCACGATCACTGACTCATAAGTGGTCATTGTCGAATAAGACAAACTCCCAATAAGACATGATAGTACTCTAATTGGATTGAATGTGATTGGTCTTTGTCTAAACCATATTTTTATTTTAGACTTATGACAATGTGATTGGTCTCTGTCTAAATATATAGATATTTAAGATTATAAGATCTACATAATATTATACATAAATCAAATCAAGATATCAGAAGATACAAATTAAATCATGAATATCAAAGAATACAAATTAAATCATGAATATCACAACATACAAATTAAATCATGATTATCACAATGTACAAATTAAATGACGAATATCAAAGGATACAAGTCTTTTGTTGTATCCGTTTTGGACAAACAAAAGATTACAAATTTTGTATTCCATCATAAAATAGGTATCTTACTTTAAGTTAACTCATGATGCTTTTCAAATGATGTAGGAATTAAATATAAGATATATATAATATTATATATAGATATTTAAGATTATAAGATCTATATAATATTATACATAAATTAAATTACGATGTCAAAAGAACAAATTAAATCATGAATATCAAAGAATACAAATTAAATCATGAATATCACAAGATAAAAATTAAATCGTGAATATCACAAGATAAAAAATAAATCATGAATGTCATAGTATACAAATTAAATCATGAATATCAAAGGATACAAATCCTTCGTTGTATCCGTTTTGGACAAACAAAAGGTTACAAATTTCGTATTCTATCATAAAATAGGTATCTTATTCTAAGTTAAATCAAGATACTTTTCAAACGATGTAATAATTAAATATTAGTAATATCTTTTTAGTTAAATCAGGAAACAATTATCATAAAATTAGTACCATGATTTTTTTACCATGAAAATAAAGACTACCTATTTTACCATCTCTAACTAATATGTTTCATTATTTAACAAATATCTTTTTATTTGACTTATGATTTTCTTTAAGTAATTATTAATTAGGAAACAATGTAGTTAAATTAGAAAACAATTATCATATATATGTAATATTTTTTTACCATGATTTTCTCTAACTAATCATTAACTACTTGTATACTAATGATTTAATTATTAATAAAAAATACAAAAGCTAATTAATAGCAAGTAAAATGATTAAAATCTAAATATTTTTAATAAATATCCAAATTGTAGCTAGAAAATCCTATTACATGCCTAAATATAATCATTTTGATAAATTTCTCTTACATTAAACATATCTCTGCTGAAAAAGTAAAGTATTGGTACTTTTATTTTATTTTTTAAATGATGTCATCAATTTTATAATTCTTTAAAAATAAAGTCATGTAATTATTTCATAATAAGTACTACTAATTATAAATTTTACTAATAAATTTTTGGAACATAAGGAAGCTAGATAGGTGTCACGCCCCGGGAGGGTACTTTTGGCGTGATTGACACTCAAAGACTATTGCTAGTTCTAGAGTGAATCACTGGTCTCATCACATTTGTTCAATCACATTCTAATAGCGGAAGACATCAATGAATAAGAAATACAATGATAAAATGAAAATCAAAGACCAAAGGCCAATCAGTCTATCCATCAACTAAGTAAGACTAGTGTGAAAGAAACTAGTAAAAAATAACATCCAATCATAACTTATCCTAATATATTAAAAGTGATAGATCTTATTAACCTAATTATGAAATAAATAGTATAGGTATTGATTAAATTATTACTTTCGTCTACCAACTAAATTAATTATCTAAAACTATATCCCTTAACTAAATACTAAAAGTTATTGAATAGTCCAAAAAATCCCTTTAAAATTTATGAGATAAATTTTTTATAACATACGAAACTCTATATCTCAGAACGATTTAATGAGTCGTTAAATATTTAAAGTGTTTCGTGCAATTTACTAAAGGAAAAAGAAATTAGTCCAACCTAAATATAAGGAGGAAAATTTCTAGTATATATAGTTCAATTAATTATAACAACAACAACTACATTAACATCAAAGAAATTTCTTTCTTTCTTTTAAAAAAAAAAAGCATTACTGTTCTTTTTTGTCAAAAAAGAAAAGAAAAGAGGCCACACAATGGGTTACACGTTTGAATTCCGTTAAAATATGAACCAAACTTGTAATTTAGTTTAGGGTTGAGACTTGATCAATGGGACCGGCCCATGAACCAAAATATTATTTACTTTTAATTCAAATAACTAAAGTTGTAAGACGTAATTGTTTAACTTACAAGTTTGATTATTTTTTTTTTGAATTTTCTTTACTTATTTATTTGTTAAAAAAAGATTATTATTTTTCTTTAGTAGTAGGATGATACAAATTCATGGTTACTGTTCATCATATTTAATTTGAAAATCTTCTCGATCATTTCTTGATGTTATATGTTTTAGATATGAGATTGTAATTGAAAGCACCACTAATCATATTATGTTCTTTCATATAATTTTATTAGAAATGTTAAAAATTTAATATATTGATGGACTCACCATTTGAGTTACCTAAGAATTTTCCTTCTTCCCTTAGGATTTTAGGTCTTTCAGGCACCAACATGATTGGGAAGGTACCTGATACTATTGGCAACCTTACTGATGCTTCGATAATGCAACATGACTAATTTTAGAGCATCAAATATTGATTATGGAGAAGATCATTAAACTGTGTCGGTGTGTATGCATTTTATTATTAGAATAAAATATTAAGTGTATAAATTGTGATAGAAATAATTATTAGTTCTTATAACTCTTATGGTCATTAATTTCTTGTAACTCATATGAGCATTAGTGTCTTTGACCTCCAAGACATGATTCCTTCATTCATTTACCTACATGTCTCCTGGATGTTGGTGCCGCAGGGTGCTGGCTCTACGGGATAGTAAAATATTTATAGTGTGAGTGTCTCTTCAAGCTCAATCCTACCCTGATGCAATAACAGACCATGTTCGACAGTTACCATAAATACCTATTTTGGATAGGGATGGCAATGGAGCGGGTGTGGGGCGGGTTGAGCTTAACTCGTAATTTTTTTAAATCGTCCCGCCCCGCATGGTAGTTTTTTTCATTTTCAACCCACCCCACCCTGCCCCGTATAGACCCGTCCCGCATAAATTTTTAAGTTCTTTTATTTTTTAATTGAATTTAATATGAAAAATTAGAATTCATAATTTTTTTAAAATTTTCACTAATTTACTATTTTTAGTTGACATTTCAACAATTGTTTCTTAATCGTTAATTAAAAGTTTATAATTAACA
>JBCEWC010014883.1:0-14085 GCA_038996855.1 Solanum aculeatissimum
GGCCACCAAAACTCATACATGGCTTGTAGTACATCATAGAATTCCAACCATAAGTATATTTTGAAAATTTTCGGGTTGTTACAGCCAAGGTCTATCATTTCGGATTGTGGTACCCAATTTACTTCACACTTTTAGAGGTCCTTCCAAAGAGTACTTGCTGCTAATGTTAAGTTGAACACCGCTTTCAATCCTGAAACCGATAGGCAAGCCGAGAAGATAATTCAAACATTGGAGGATATGTTGAGGGATTGTTGTTGGAGTTTAAGGGAAATTGGGATGATCACTAACCTTTCATTGAGTTGGCCTATAATAATAGTTTTCATTCTAGTATTGGTATGGCTCCTTTTGAGGCTTTGTATGGTAGGAGATGTAGGTCTCCGGTTGGTTGGTATGAAATTTGTGAGGCGGCCTTGATAGGTCCGGACTTGGTTGTTGAGGCTATTGAAAAGGTGAAGTTGATTCGGGAAAGATTGAAGACGACCTAAAGTCGTCAAAAGTCTTATCCGGATGTAAGGAAGAGAGACCTTGAGTTTCATGTTGGTGATTGGGTATATGTGAAGGTGTCTTCTATGAAGGGCATAATGCATTTTGGGAAGAGGGGCAAGTTGAGCCCAAGGTACGTTGGACCTTATGAGGTTGTGGAGCGGATTGGTAGTGTAACATATAAGTTGGACTTTCCTTTGGATATGAGCTCTATTCATCCGGTTTTCCACGTGTCCATGTTGAGGAAGTTAGTTGGGGACCCAAAGGACATTACACCTTTGGAGGATGTGACCATTGAGGAGAACTTGACTTATGAGGAAGTGCCGGTTAAGGTTTTGGATAGGCAAGTGAAGCGGCTTCGCAATAAGGAAGTGGCTTCAGTTAAGGTACTTTGGAGAAATCAGATGTGGAGAGTGCAACATGGGAAGCGAAGTTGGACATGAAGGAACGATATCCTCACCTCTTCCAATCTACTCCAGCCTAAGGTACTAGGTTCTATCCCCCAACTTGCCCTAATTTCTTGTTTCTTGAGTTTCATGACATTGCATAAATTCATGAGAACGAAAACGATTTAAATGATGTTTTGGCATGAGTTTTGAATGATTTAATAATTTATGTATGGTCCCTTGATGTATTGGTTAGTATGTCTCTTGTTTGTGATTGAAGTCCTCAAGCCCTAGTTCTAGCACATTCGAGGACGAATGGTCCCAAGGGGGAGATAATGTAACAACCCAAAAATGTTCAAAAACTCCTTATGGTTAGTCTTATATGATGTACTACTGGTCATGGTTGAGTTTTGGTGGCCAGGGGTTGAGTTTAAGTGGCCAAACGCAAAACTGGTCTGTTGGTGACCTAGAGAGCCCGTTTGGGCAGTATACTTCAAACGGTCCTAACCTTATATGTGGGTTTAACCGTGTGATATACTATATATCAAATTGAATCTCTTTGAGTTAGTTTCGCAACGCAACTGGTTTCACTCGATTCAGAGTTCGGATGAGGATGTTATGGCCCAAACAGTGGGACTGCCTGAAATTCGGAAGATATTGCAGATAGGCTCTGAAAAGTTGCTAAGGACAGGCCCACGGTCTGTGAAACTTGTCACGGTCCGTAAGGGGTGTCGTGTGGAGGCCAGTGAGCTAGGGGTGTCCAGGAACCACCCCATGAGCCAAGTCTTAAGCCATGAACCACTAAACGTGCCGTGAGCAGTTGGACGGTTCGTGGGATTGTCGCGTCAAGTGGGACAGAGGCTAGGCCAGGCTGTGGCTAGCCTAGATGGCTAAGTCTGGGGTCACGGGACCACGACACGGTCCGTTGACCTACAGACGGTCCGTGAGAAGGGGTCTTCAAGTGTTCCAGAAAGTCCTCCGAGAGTTCGCGTTGGAAAATTTGCTAAGTACTTTTTGATGGAGTTTGAGATGGTCCGTGTGCCTAGTACACAGTCACTGTAGCAACTGTGTGACACTGCTTAGTCTCCGAAAGTTATGTTTTATTAATGGTAATTTCGTGATTTAACATTTCCCTAAGCCCATTTTTTGTATCCTATGGTCTCCTAAACCCCTAAATCATTCCCCAAACCTTCATTCTTCCATTCAAACTCTCCTACATTCACTTTTGAAATTCTAAAACCCTCTTGGCCTCCATTGAAGAAAGCTTGAAGAATTTGGGGAAGACAACCTTGACCAAGTTTGACCTTGCAACTAGTTGGTGAAATTAAGGTATGTGGGACTTGATTCAAGGATCATCTTTCATTCTTGAAGACCCTATGAACCTTAACTTTTTAAATTTGATTTTAAGTTTTCAATTAAATTATGGGTTCTTCCAATATTGTTGTAGATTAGTGTTGGGACTTGAGTGTTGTAGTTATTAGGTGATTTAAACTTGAATTTAAGCTTGAATTCATGGATGACTATTGAAACCCTTATTGACCAACATGCATGTCCCCTTTTATGATTTAATTGAGCATGGGTAACTTGCATTATGGCTTATTCATGGATTTCTACATGATGTATGATGAAATGTCTTTCAAATTGTGAAATAAAGTCTTGATTTCCATTACCCATGTTCTTGTATCTCATTCATGGCATGTGCATGGTTATTGTTACATTAGAACCCATGATTGAAACTCTTGATTGAAACTCACGTACATGTAATGTTATGACTTGTGATCACATAGTCCCTTTTCGTGGCTCCTTGAGCATATTGGGTGCTTGCACCATATTGACATGTCTTGATGCTTGCTTGCAAGCCCATACAGATGAGCTACTCCTATTGCATTGACATGGAATGATCATGAAATGTTTTGAACTCTTGTTGGCCTATGGCCTAAGCATGAAACATGATTCTTGAACCATGGTTTTGACATGACTAATGATGCATAATTTTGAAAGAATGTTGTCTCTTTTTTCCAATGATGCATGTATATATGTATATGTATATATTCTCGTGGGATGAGACTTAGTACCGAGGAGGTATGTGGCAAAATGGGGTAGCTCCAAGGCCCCGCCTATTCCATCAAACTATGTGCCACCATGGGTATATAAATCCCCGGATAACGATTTCATGTCATGCTATACCTTGTTTAAGGGTGTCTTGGGTTCTACTTGGTACGTAGATCAGATCCAGATAGTGGCTCGTTCGGGTCACTCATGTTGTCGATTGAGATTACATCCCTGCTATTTATGAACATAGGATTGCATTTCATACATCATGGCATAGAATATTGTTATACTACTCTTTGGATACGTGCATTCCTTTCTTATATTTTCCCCTTGCCATGTTGCTTAGTCATACTATACTTGTTATGTGCATTGCATCCCTGCATACTTAGTGCTTAATTATGCCAACCCATATTCTTGTCTACATGTTCTAACCATGTAGGGACTGAGGGTGATTATTATATTCTTCCAGACGATGGTGGATAATCTATTGAAGACTTGCTAGTTGTGAGCCCTCTTGTTCAAGGGCAATAGCCACCGTCTATCTACCACTTTAGTTTATGCATTTACTTTCCATGACTTGAGGGTGAGCTTCAAACTTGTTGAGGCCCCGCTCATCTATGTAGAGGTATTGTTGGACAAACCCATACTCTTGTATGTTTGACTTGTAGGTTGGATATTTGGCTATGTAATATAATTCTATTTCGCTTGATTTATCATCATATCCTCTTGTTATGATATTGACTTGAATATTGAGTATGATGAATGACTATGTGCTAAGTGTATGCATTCTTGTCCCATTCCCGTTATTACCCCCATAGCTTGAGTCCCATGACCCTGAATCCTTAGAACTTGCTTTCTATGTGTTTAGCTTTCGCGCTTCCGAACCGATGATGTGTGTAATGATGCTATGATGGCTTGATCGAGGTTCTTCGGGTCCTCTTTTGCCATGTCACATCTAGGCCCCCTATCCGGGTCGTGACAAAGATGGTATCAGAGCCCTAGGTTTGTAATGATCCTTGGACTCCAACATGCCACGTCTATTAGAGTCTTGTTCATGGGTGTGATCCGCGCCATGTCTATGAAAAAGAGGCTATGATGACGTTCTAGGTAATTGTCTCACTTCATTTCTTCCTATTATCGTGCCATGAGATCTTGGTAATGCCTCTAAACTTTGGTATTATGTTTCTTTCTGAAATGCCTCCACGAAGAGATCCCTTTCCCCGTCCGGCTCTGAAAGTTGAGGACATGACTCCTCGGGCACCGGTTTAGGAACAGGTGACCCATGCCAAATTTCGTAATATTGTCACTATGTTGGCACAAGCTATGGCCAACCAAGATAGGCCGGGCTACCCGGCCCCTATCACTACTCTGGCTTCAAGAGTGAGGGACTTCACTCGTATGAATCCCCCGAAATTCTATGGTTCTAAGGACGATGAGGATGCCCAAGAATTTGTGGATGAGCTCATCAAGGTTTTGTCTATTATGGATGTTAGCTCAGAGGAAAAGGCGGAGTTGGCGGCTTACCTACTCAAAGATGTTGCTCAAGTTTGGTATGGTCAATGGCTCATGGTAAGGGTGGCGGATGTGAAGGTTGATTAGGAGGAGTTTAAGATGGCTTTCCTTGATAGGTTCTTCCCACTTGAGCTTAGGTAAGCAAAGATGATAAAAAATTTATAAATCTCCGCCAAGGCTCCATGACCGTGAGGGACTATGCCCTCAAGTTCACCAAACTCTCTAAGTATGTTCCTACATTGGTTTCAGATCCTCGTGCAAGGATGCACAAGTTCATATTGGGTGCATTGGATTTGATTCTGAAAGAGTGTCATACGGCTATGCTTATAAAGGAGATGGATATTTCGAGGCTCATGACATATGCCGAACAAATTGAGGGTGAGAATATGAAGGATAAAAGGGTGCGTAAGGAAAAGAGGGCCCGTATTGATGTTGGGTTCCAGAATGCTATGGTTGGTGGATTTGGCCATTTTCAACAAGGTCAAGGGTCTAATGTGAGATTTGCTACTAGGGTGCCTCCTCCTAGGGCACAAGTTGTGGATGCTCCTCAGGTTCCCCGTTGTGCACAATGTGGTTGAAGTCACTTGGGAGTGTGTAGACAAGTCACGGGTGCATGTTATGGGTGTGGTAGCTTGGATCACAGAGTCTCAAATATTTCAAAGAAGATGAAGAAGGATCAAATTACTCCCGGTGGTCAAGAGCCACCAAAGGCTCCGGTTGGAGGTTCTCCAAGGAACAACCGGTTTTATGCTCTCCATGCCCGCCAAGATGTTGAGGAAGCTTCGGATGTCGTCATGGGTTTGTTAAAAATCTTTAATTTTGTTTCATTTGCTTAACTTGATCCGGGTGCCAATTTATCTTTTGTGAATCCTTTGTTGGATACTAAATTTGATGTGTGCCCCGAAAATTTGAGAGAGCCTTATTTCGTGTATACTTCCATGGGTGAGTCTATTGTGGCCCAAAAATTTGATAGAGGTTGTCCCATGTCGGTTTTGCATAAGGATTAAAGAGTAAGGGGACATGCATACATGTACCTTTCTTAAATCAAGGAATTCATCAATTAAGGGCTTAATTCATCTTGAAATCATTAAATAAGAACAAACCACACTTCAATTGTACTAAATCATTCTTAATTCAAAAGACCCATTTCAAGAAAAATCATAATTCTTAAAAAATTGAGAAAAAGATTTTCATACAACGACATTGACTAAGCTAAGAGAAGGATTTAGGACTGACGGAGAGACTGAGCCAAGCACTATAGCAAAAGTATTATTATTCTCTTGCCTCAAAGATTGATGATTGAAAGAGAAACCATGAATCAAACCCATATACCTTGAATTTAACAAGAAGATTGAGAAGATTCTGATGAAAACTTGAGTTTTCCCCAATTTCAAGCTTGGTCTCCAATGGAAGATGAGAGAAAATTGAGAGAATTTTGGAGTGGAATTGAGAGCTTAAATGAATAATGATTCAATTTAGCGGTTTTAGGAGAGTTTATAAAGGCTACAATGACCCTAGGAATAATTAAAATTACAATTTAACTATTAATGAAATGGAGAAGATAACTGGAAAATTCGTTGACGGAAACATCCACACAGTCCGTGTAGTGGATCATGGACCGTGAGCCCTACCGTGTGGCTTGATTTGGTTCACGCTTGGCTTGAAATCTTGGAAGACTTTCTAAATAACACCACAACAAAACTAATGGTCTGTGAAGCTGCACACGGATCGTACACTGGTCCGTGGAGCCTCACTTAGTCCGAAGTCTTGGCCCTGGGGTCTAGGCAGTCTCTGGACCACTCCATGTAGTCCTTCACAGACCGTGAGGCATCACACGGACCGTGAAGTGGTCCGTGGAGCCTCACTTGGTTTTGGGCCTTGGCCCCTCACCTATCCTACTTTCTACATCAACCCACGGATTGGATCACGGGTCATGAGCCCCACACAGTTTGTTGTCCCTCAGTGTGGCTCTTCCTTAGCCAACTTTGGCCCTCTCTTTCCATCAACACTTTTGGGCACAGACAGTCCCACTATAACAACCATAACTTCCACATATGAACTCCGATTTGAGTGAAACCAATTGTGTTGTGAAGGTAACTCAAAGAGCTTCATTTTGATAAGTCGTGGCCCAACAGTTCATCTTGTATCAAGATCTATGTCCATCCAAAGTCGTTCCTTCCACACTGCTCCATAGAAAACTCCACCACCCAATTCCTTTGAATACTGCCACTTAAAATAGAATCCATGATGATCACTAATCAACCATAACAAGTTCATAACAGACCTTGACACACCAATATGAAGTTCAAAAACTTTTAGGTTGTTACATCATCTCCCCCTTGGGAACATTCATCCTTGAATGAGCTAGACCACGACTTAAGGAAGTCAATAAAGCAAGGAACATTATCATCATAACTTATAATGGATCATGCATCATTTTCAAAGCCATTTAAAACTCGTGTCAAAACATCATTTGAATCATTTTCATGCTCATGTATGCATGCAATGTGATGAAACTCAAGAATTCAAAGAATTATGACCATTAGAAGGGATAGAACCTAGTACCTTAGGCTTTAGTAGATTGGAAAAGATTGGAGTATCGCTCCATTATTTCAACCTCTGCTTCACATGTAGCACTGTCCACATGTTGGTTCCTCAAAAGCACCTTAACCGAAGCCACCTCCTTATTGCGAAGCCACTTTATTTTCCTATTAAAAATTTCAACCAATACCTCTTCATAAGTAAAATTCTCCTTAACCGTCACACCCTCCAAAGGTGTGATTGTCTTGGGGTCACCAACCAATCTCCTCAAGATCAAAACATAGAACACCGAGTGAATAGAGCTCATCTCAAAAGGCAAATCCAACCTCTAAGCCACATTGCCAACCCGTTCAACAACCTCATATTGTCTGACGTACTAAGGGCTCAACTTGCCCTTTTTTACCAAATTTTATGATTCCTTTCAATAGGGATACTTTCACATAAACCCAATCGCCTACCTGGAATTCAAGATCCCTCTTCCTAACATCCGAATAGGACTTTTAGCAATGTTGAGCCATCCTCAATCTCTCTCTAATCAACCTTACCTTTTCTATGGCCTTGACCACCAAGTCCAGACCTATCTATTCTGCCTTACCCATCCCAAACCAACCCACCGAGGATCTACACCTTCTACCATACGAAGCCTGAAACGGGGCCATACCAATGCTAGCATGGAAACTATTATTATAGACAAACTCAATAAGTGGTAGATAATCATCCCAGTTTCCATTGAACTCCAACGCACAAGCCCTTAACATGTCCTCCAAGGTTTGAATTATCCTCTCGGCTTGTCCATCGGTTTGGGGATGGAAGGCGGTGATCAATTTGATCTTAGTACCAAGTCCTTTTGAAATGACCTCCAAAAATTAGAAGTGAATTGAGTACCACAATCCGATATATTTGACCTTGGTATACCATGAAACCTTACCAAATCTTGGATATACATTTTAGCATACTCTTCAGCACTATAAGTAGTCTTGACTAGTAAGAAATGAACTGACTTAGCCATCCGATCCACAACAACCCATATCGAGTCAAATTGTTTACGAGTACGCGATAACCCAACTATGAAGTTCATATTCACATCCTTCCACTTCCAAGAAGGAATCTCAATATCTTGGGCTAGGCCATTGGGCCTTTGGTGTTCCGCCTTCACTTGTTGACAATTCAGATATTTCAACATGAATTTGGCTATGTCATTCTTCATGCCATGCCACCAATACAATTCTCTCAAATCCCGATGCATCTTAGTGGATCCCGGATGAATACAATATTAGGAATTATGAGCTTCACTTATGATAATCTCTTTTAAGCCATCAACATCCGGAATATACAGTTGATTTTGGTACCGTAGTACACCATCTCCCCCTTGGGAGAAAACATAAATCTTTTCTTCGGCAACCAATTACTTTAACTCTACCATGAAAGGATCTAAGTCTTGCTTTTCCTTAATATCAATCACTACCGAAGACTCGGATCTGTCTTGAACCAATATACCACCATTTTCTGAGTTGGCCAAACTAACACCCAATCTAGCCAAACCGTGCACGCCCTTCACTAAATCCTTCTTACCCTCATTCACATGTGACCCACTTCCCATAGATAGCCTACTAAGGGCATCTGCCATAACATTCGCCTTTTCGGGATGGTAAAGGACACTCATGTCACAATCCTTGAGAAGTTCCAACTATCTCCTTTGTCTAAAATTAAGATCCCTTTGGGTGAACACATATTTCAAAATCTTGTCATCAGTTAAACCATCCACGTGAACCCCATATAGATAGTTTCTTCAAATCTTTAGAGAAAATACCACCACCGCAAATTCAAGATCATGGATCAAATAATTTTTCTTATGCACCTTCAATTGCCGAGACGCATAGGCTATTACTTTACTGTGTTGCATATGCATACAACCTAACCCAGTTCGTGAAGAATCACAATACACCACAAATCCATCTAACCCATTAGGCAAGGTCAAAATAGGAGTCGATGTAAGTTGATCCTTCAAGGTTTGAAAGCTCTTCTCACACTCACTCGACCATACAAAATTAGCCTTTTTCTTATACAACTTGGTCAACGGGCATGCAATGGAAAAAACTCATTCAAAAAACCTCCGATAATAACTGGCCAATCCAAAAATACTTTGAATATCCGAAGGAGTCAATGGTCTAGGCCAATCTTTCACCACTGTGATTTTATTAGGATCAACCTTAATGCCATCATCGGAAACCACATGTCCAAGAAATGAAACTTCTCTCAACCAAAATTCACACTTGCTAAACTTGGAAAAAAATTGCTTCTCCCTCACAGTTTGAAGAACCAACCTCAAATGACCCATGTGCTCTTGCTCACCCCGGGAGTAAATTAGGATATCATCGATGAAGACCACCACAAAATAATCAAGAAATAGTTTGAACACTAGATTCATGAGATCCATAAACATCGTTGGAGCATTCTTCAAACCAAATGACATCACCACAAACTCAAAGTGCCCATAACGAGTCTTGAAAGCCGTCTTCGGGATATCACATTCTCTTACATTCAACTGATGGTAGCCTAATCGAAGATCTATCTTAGAGAAATGTGTAGCCCCTTGAAGTTGATCAAACAAATCATCAATTCTAGGCAACGAGTACCGATTGTTAATGGTCACCTTATTTAATTGTCGACAATCAATACACATTCGGAGAGAACCAACCTTCTTTCTCACAAACAACATGGGAGCACCCCCGGTGAAATACTCAATCCAATATAACCCATCTCCAACAAATCCTTTAACTAATACTTCAACTCTTTTAACTCAGTTGGAGCCACACGATAAGGAGGAATGGAAATAGATTGAGTATTCAGAAAGAGGTCTATGCAAAAATTGTAACAACTCAAAAATTTTTGAAAACTCCTTATGGTTGGTCTTTTATGATGTTATACTGGTCATGGTTGATATTTGGTAGCCACGGTTCAATTTTAAGTGGCCGAACGCAAAATGGATCATTTGGTGGCCTAGAGAGGTCGTTTGGACAGTGAATTTTAAGGTAGCATAAATTTTGATGCGGGTTGAACCGTGTGGGATTCTATATATAAAATGGAATCTATTTGAGTTATCTTGGCAACATAACTGGTTTCACTTGATTCAAAGATCGTATGAGGAAGTTATGGCCAAAATAGTGGGACTGCCTAAAACCCAAAAGCCATTGGAAATAGGCCCTGGAAATGGCCCAAGGCAAGGACCACGGACTGTGTGAGGGTCCACGGTCCATGTGGGGATCTTTTCCATGGTACAGTGAGCTGGGGGTGGCCAGGACCCACCCCATAACCTAAGGCATGGCTCACAGACCACCCCACGGCCCATGAGACTTTGTACGGTCCGTTTGGTGGTCTGTTGGGTGGGGCAAAAGCTTTTCCAAGGTTGGGGGTTGATTCTTGGGCCAGGTGTGGCTCCACAGACCAGTACATGGTCCGTGTGAAGCCACACGGCCTTGAATACCCTTGTCAAGGGGTCCAGAAAGTCCTCTGAGATTTCGTGTGGCACTTTCATAGACACTGTAGCTCCTCTGTGACACTCTGCTTAACAGTTAAAAGTTTGTTTCATTAATGGTAATTTTGTTATTTAATTAATTCCTAGGCTCCTTTTAGATATCTTAAAGTCTCCTAAACCCCTAAATCAAGTCCAAAATCTCTTAGAGATTATGTGTTATGTGCTTAGCTTCCCCATTTATGAACTTATGATGTGTGTAATGATGCTATGATGTCTTGATCGATATCCTTCGGGTTCTCTTTCTCAATGTCACATCGAGGCCCCCTATCCGGGTCATGACAAAGATGGTATCAGATCCCTAGGTTTGTAATGATCCTCAGAGTCCAACATGCCATGTCGGTTAGAGTCTTGTTCATGGGTGTGATGTGCACCATGTCTACGAACAAGAGGCTATGATGACATTTCTAGGAATTACCTTATTTCACTTATTCCTTATGTCGTGCCATGAGATCCTGTGATGAATCTCTCTAAACTTTTGTATTTGTCGTTCTTTCAGAAAATGCCTCCAAGAAGAGCTTCTCTTCCCCGTCCAACTCTAGAAGTTGAGTAAATGGCTCCTCGGGCACTAGTTGAGGAACAAGTGTCCTATGCCGAGTTTTACAATGTTGTCTCTATGTTGGCTTAAGTTGTGGCCAACCAAGCTCAGCCCGTCAACATGGAAAATGTCACTACTCCGGCTTCAAGGGTGAGGGTCTTTACTCTTATGAACCCTCCAGAGTTTTATGGTTCTAAGGACGTTGAGAACGCCCAAGGGTTTGTGGATGAGCACACTAAGGTGTTGTCAATTATGGGGGGTGACTTCAGAGGAAAAGGCAGAGTTGGAGACTTACCAATTCAAAGATGTGGCACAAGTTTGGTATGGTCAATGGATTATGGAGGGGGTGTGTGATGTGAAGGAAGGTAGGGAAGAATTCAAAGAGGATTTTATTGATCGGTTCTTCCCAATTGAGCTTAGGGAAGCTAAGATGACTGAATTTATAAACCTTCGTCCAGGCTCTATAACCGTGAGGGACTATGCCCTCAAGTTCACAAAACTCTCTATGTATGCTCCTAAACTTGTTTTGGATCCCCGTGCAAGAATGCACAAGTTCATATCGGGTATGTCAGATTTGGTTGTGAAATGGTGTTGGACGACAATACTTATTAAGGAAATGGATATTTCGAGGCTCATGACCTATGCCGAACAAATAGAGGTGGAAAAGTTGAAAGAAAGAAGGGTGTGTGAGGCGAAGAGGGCCCGACTTGATGGTGGGTTCTCAAATGTCAAGGGTGGGGGATTTGGCCATTTCCAACAAGGCCAAGGTTCTAATGTGAAACTTGATACTAAGGTGCCTCCTCCTAAGGCACAAGTTTGGGATGGTCCTCGGGTTCCTCCTTGTGCTCATTATGGTAGTAATCATTTGGGGGTATGTAGACAAGTCACGGGTGCTTTCTTTGGGTGTGGTATCTTGGACCACATGATTTCAAATTTCCCAAAGAATGTGAAGAAGGACCAAGTTGCTCTCGGTGGTCAAGGGCCGCCAAAGGCTCCGGTTGGAGGTGCTCCAAGGAACAACCGGTTTTGTGCTCTCCATGCACACCAATAAGTGGAGGAAGCTCTGGATGTCCTCACGGGTATGCTAAAAATCTTTAACTTTGATGCATATGCTTTACTTGATCCGGGTGCCAATTTATCTTTTGTGACTCCTTTGTTGGCTACTAAATTTGGTGTGAGTTCCAAAACTTTTAGGGAACCTTATTCTGTGTATACTCTCGTGGGTGATTCTATTGTGGCCCGGAAGGTGCATAGGGGTTGTCCCATGTCGGTATTGCATAAGGTGTTTCTTGGTGATCTTGTAGAACTTGAAATGTATGATTTTGATGTCATTCCTGGGATGGATTGGTTGCATGCATAATATGCCTCTACTGATTGTAGAACTAGGCGGGTTAAGTTTCAAGTCCCTAATGAACCGGTGTTAGAGTGGAAAGGTGGAAATTTCGTAATTAAGGGTAGGTTTATTTCCTATCTTAAGGCTCGGAGAATGATTGGGAAAGGGTGTATCTATCACATTGTTTAGGTTAAAGATGTAGAAGGTGAATCCCCTAGGCTTGAATCGGTTCCGGTGGTGAAAGAGTTCCCCGATGTGTTTTCGGAGGATTTGCCTGGCATCCCTCCTGATAGAGAAGAGGATTTTGGTATAGACCTTCTCCCAGATACTCAACCCATTTCTATTCCCCCATACCGTATGGCTCTGGTGGAGTTAAAGGAGTTGAAAGACTAATTGAAGGATTTGTTGGAAAAGGGATATATTAGGCCTAGTATTTCACCTTGGGGTGCTCTAGTGTTGTTTGTGAGGAAAAAGGATGGGTCTCTTCGGATGTGTATTGATTATAGGCAATTGAAAAAGGTGACCGTTAAGAATAGGTACCCGTTACCTAGGATTGATGACTTGTTTGACGAACTTCTAGGGGCTACTCATTTCTCCAAGATAGATCTTCGTTCGGGTTATCATCAATTGAAACTGAGGGAGTGTGATATTCCCAAGATGGTTTTCTGAACTCGTTATGGTCATTTCAAATTTGTGGTGATGTCTTTTGGGTTGACTAATGCTCCGGTGGTGTTTATGGATCTCATGAATCGGGTATTCAAGCCTTATCTTGATAGTTTTATGGTGGTCTTTATTGATGACATCTTGATTTATTCCCGTAGTGAACAAGAGCATATGGGTCATTTGAGATGGGCTCTCCAAACTTTGAGGAAAAAGAAGTTGTATGCAAAATTTAGTAAGTCTGAGTTTTGGTTGGGTGAAGTTGCCTTTCTTGGTCATGTGGTGTCCGGTGATGGCATCAAGGTTGATCCTAACAAAATCGAGGCGGTAAGGGATTGGCCTAGACCATTGACTCCTTCGGATATTAGAAGTTTCCTGGGTTTGGCCGGTTACTATAGAAGGTTTGGGGAGGGGTTTTCATCTATAGCATCTCTATTTACCAAATTGACTCAAAAGAAAGCCAAGTTTGTGTGGAATAGTGAGTGTGAGAAGAGCTTCCAAACTTTGAAAGATCGGGTTACATCGGTTCCGGTTTTAACTTTGCCAAATAGTTTAGATGGGTTTGTGGTGTATTGTGATGCATCCCGTATTAGTTTGGGTTGTGTGCTCATGCAACATGGTAAGGTGCTAGCCTATTCTTCCCTTCAATTGAAGGTGCATGAACAAAATTATCCGACTCATGATCTTTAATTAGTAGGGGTAAAGAAGATGATTGGAACTTCTTAAAGATTATGACATGAGTGTGCTTTATCACCCTGGCAAGGCCAATGTTGTGGCGGATGCTCTTAGTAGACTTTCTATGGGGAGTGTGGCACAAGTGGATGTGGGAAAGAAAGAGGTAGAAAAGGATGTTCACCGTTTGTCTAGGTTGGGTGTGAGGTTAACTGAAAATGACAATGGTGGCATCTTTGTGCAAGGTGGATCCGAATCTTCCTTGGTAGTTGATGTTAAGGCTATGCCAGATTTAGATCCTTCTTTGGTGGAATTGAAGAGGTTGGTTGCCGATGGTAAGATTGAGGTTTTCTCCCAAGGGGGAGATGGTGTGCTT